>JAHKKF010535595.1:0-26010 GCA_019740295.1 Labeo calbasu | reverse complement strand
TAAATGTTTTTTTCTATTTTGTGTGCAGGAAAACAGCATTATTCTGAATGGCTCAGTGATGTTCAGTCCATCACGTATACCAAACTCCTCTTTAGGAGGAGACCTGTACGTCAACGAGGGGCTGGAGAGGTATAAACTTTGCATGTGTGCAGATGGCACACTATTCAGAGTGCAGGTCAAATACTCCAACATGGGCTGCCAAACGTCCGACAATCCTTGTGGAGCAGCACACTAATGAAAAAAAAAAGGAATACCACTGGAAAACACATACACATGCTCATTAATGCCTTCATACGAACATTAAGCGTGAGCCGCCAAAAGGATTTTCTTCCAAAAAATAGCGATAGTTATGTTAGTTCATACACACAAAAAAACGCACACTATCCACCCATACACTCCCACCCACTAGGATAATTTCTTCTACACACCCACTCAGGTTTATTAGAGGTCTAAGAACACACATATACACATACCTCTATGATGATAACGGCTTCTTTATAACCATAAATCCGTCCCAGCACAAACAATACGGTTTTCTTTTATGGCTGAGATCTCCCTGTGCATTTTCATTGGCTCACCTCAGTGTTTTACAGCCTTTAAGCTGCCTACATTCAGCCTTGCATGTGCTTTATATATTGTATCAAAGCGGAGTAATTAAGTCCAGTGATTTTCTGAGCAGTATTATTACATTCTTTTACTATCCCCTCCTTTCATTAATAACCATCAAACGGGCACATAAAAAGAGGGGTGTTGTTTAACTGATACAAGTGTTAAAATAGTATGTGTCATAAACCTAAAATACTAGTTCTACGTGGCTTTAGACCACTTTTAGAGTGGAATTAAAGTGGCCAATATTATTAAACAGCTCAGATGTCATTAAGATTTTTTCAGGGTTGGTTTTTATATCACAAATGTTTACTTGGTCATAACTTTAGCCTTTTGCTTTTCATTTCTTTTGTAATAATCTCTGTTCATTGAAGGAGGATCAGCACATCAACTTGCTTTAAAGGGATAGTTCACCCAAAAATGAAAATTCTGTCATTAATTACTCAGACTTCATCTTCAGAACACAAATTAAGATATTATTTTTTATTACATTTTCTGACACAGAAGAGAACAAATTGATGAATAAAATTACACAAAAAGTATTCTTCATAACATTACAGTTAAACCACTGATGTCACATGGACTATTTTAATGATGTCCTTACTACCTTTCTGGGCCTTGAATGTGTCAGTTGCATTGCTGTCTATGCAGGGTCAGAAAGCTTTCAGATTTCATAAAAAATATCTTAAAATGTGTTCCAAAGATGAACAAAGGTCTTACAGGTTTGGAAAGACATGAGGGTGAGTAATTAGTGACAGAATTCTAATTTTGGGTAAACTGTCAGCGCCGATGGCCTTGTAGGCAGTGTGCCGACATACAGCGCCGTTGCGCTGCAGGTGTCCCGAGTTCGAGTCCCGACTTGAGGACCTTTCCCGATCCCGCCCCCTTCTCTCCCTGCCACTTCGTTTCCTGTCCTGTATGATCTGTCCTATCATAATAAAGGCAAAAATAAATCTTTAAAAAAAATTTTTTGGGTGAACTATCCCTTTAAGCAACACGTTAAAAAAAGTAACACTGTAAGTCCGATTCTAAAACAGTGGATATTGGTGCATCACTTCTGAAACATATTTTCAAGGCCTGTATTATAGTGCCAAATCACATTTTCAGAAATTACTAATGACATGTTCAGAGGTGTGTACCAGAATGTTATCTTTTGATAAGATAAAAATAGGAAACTTCTATGATATATAATTATTTGAGTTATTTGAGTGTGATCTTTTGTGCAATATAACCTTCTTGGCTTGGTTCATTTTGGTATATGTGTGGTATTTATTGTTGTTTCTGAACACAGTATTATTGTGATGTCCAAACTAAAAACCTCCTGTTCTTAAACGAGACTGTCAGATGTGACTCTTTTCAACCCTATAATGGATTAGTCAGTTAATCTGAAACCATCTCATCATCTTTGGTTCTAGATTGTCAGAAGGGAAGTCACAAATATTTTGAATAAAGAGGAAAATGCTGTGTTTTTGTTAATAAATGGAAATGCGGTTTTGATTCAAAAACTACGTGCATTGTGGTTGTTATAACGCAGACGCTCAGTAAAACATGAACCATGTCAACGATAACAAATATTAGGGTTGCTAACTATATCATGTGGCGACTGAGACCAAGTTAAGAGACTTATTTGTCAATTATTAATTTTGGTCAATGATCTGGTAGCAATTATATTCACTAATATATCAGTGCATACATGTATGTAACTTTTTATTCTCATTTATTCAATGTTAAATAGAATTTTCTTTTGTTGTTAATCAATTTTATTGATTTTTTATATCCTTAAAATGCTTGGGAGGGAGCAAACCTGAGTAAGACATTAACTCAGGCAAGTGAGCGATTGTAAAAAGATTGTTCTTTGTGTGTGTGTCTCTGGTGCCACAATGCTATTCAGACTTTGATCTTAGGGAAGTCGAAGTTAAAGTCAAAGAATTTCTCAGTTGGTCTCAGTATTTTATTGGTAATTATCCAGAGCTACAGACAGAAGATTGCCTGAGACGAGTGGAGAATTGCTACCCTAAAAGGTTAGTTTTAAACAAATCTAATTTAGATTTTTTCATACAGTCTGTCTGTGAATTTGAAATTTTTACTTGAATTTTCCCTTAAGCTTAAGCAAAGGATTGGTGTTTAATAATTTATACTCTCCTCAGATATACATGTGTGTGTACACGATTTATTTTATTGATTCCGTGGTGCAGCGAATGGATTTCATGAGGGAGAATTTCTCCACTTTCATCCTAACAACTCAAACAATACAAAATTCATGTTTTTTCTATCTATATTGTAGCATACAAATACAAATGTACCATATTCTGTCATCATTACTTAATCATCTCCAATCTGTTATTTGTTTATATCATTCAGGGCTGACTATAATGTCAGCGTACAGCTTGGTGCTTGGTGTGGCAGTGTTGTTCCTCCACCTCTGGGGGACACATTCTATCCCTACGTCCACCTGTCCTGTTCCCTGCCTGTGCCAGCACGGTCCTCTCCTGAACTGCTCGTCTTTGGGTCTGACTGAGATTCCCACACGCTTTCCAGGAACTGCGGTTTCCTTGAACATATCCAATAATGCCCTGCGTTCTCTGGCTCCTCTCAGCTTTGGTCATGTAAAATTGAAGAGGCTTCTGCACCTTTGGGTGGGAAGTAATGCTTTGGAGAGCCTGTCTCTGATTTTGAAGAAGGGCCGGTCAGGCACTAGGACCCTGACAAGTGGACAACAGGAATGCACGTCCTGGGCACCTGACCTTCAGTTGTTGTCTGCTGAAAGAAACCATCTGAAACATCTACCAAAGGGTATGTGCCGCAGGAGTATGTGATAAACACTTAACCTTACCGCATTAGAAATTTATTCAACACTCTTACTGTATAAAACACTATCTCTGTCCTTTCTTTGTCCTGAAAAACATATTCAAATTAAACAGGAAATCAGGGCAAAATAATGGGTTTGTATTACTATAATAGTGACATTTACACCCTTACTTTTAATAGATAGGTAGGTAGATAGATCTCCAGCTACTAAAAATGATTAAATCATCTAATTTTATTATTTTATTAAATCTGTCAAAAACCCACGCACGTTTTCCACCCTGTGGTAAATGGCTGCATCATCAGTGGAACTTTGATCTTTTGCGTTTGCACACTCTTCTAAGCTATTAAATTCTATTTAAACCTGTCGCAAAGTGAAAAGAAATCACCTGTGATTTAGTCACAAGGGTTGGGCTTGGCATTCCTGTGCCTCATAACGGGCTGTAAAAGGGTAATAATGGTCTAAACACATTCCAGAGACTGCATTTCACTGCGGCCTTGTATTTTGACCATCCTTCACATAAACGCTTACGTCAAGGTGTAGTGTGTCCAAAGGTGTCTTACAGTGCAGGAAGGCTATTTACGGTTTTTCAAGCTTATAAGTGTGTCTCAGTTTGTGTACTAATGCACTATTCCAAGACATTTTGTAGAATAATAGTGTGTGTTCTTCAAGTACCCAGATGACGCACTTAAAGGATTAGTTCACTGACAGAATAAAAATTTGCTGATGATTTACTCACCCTCACACCATATAAGATGTTCGTGTCTTTCTTAAGTTGCAAAGAATTCAAGTTTTTTGAGGAAAACATTCCAGGATTTCTCTCCATATAGTGGACTTTTATGGTGGTTTGAACTTCCAAGTTGCAGTTTCAGTGTAGCTTCAGAGAGTTCTACACGATCCCTGCCAAGGAATGAGGGCCTTATCTAGTCAAACGATCGGTCAATTTCTTAAAAAATAAAAATTTACATACTTTTTAACCACAAATGCTCGTCTTGCACCAGCCCAACCTCACGCATTATATAGTCATGTTGGAAAGGTCACGCATGACGCAGTAAGAAGTACTGACCTGCTGTTTACAAAGCGAATGTGCAAAGAAATTCGAACAGCCTTAACACAAAAAGGTAAAACAACGATGTCAATTTTGAAGTTGGAGAAAATGAGATCTGAGTTTTTCACCCTACCCTAACTTTTTGAACTGAAGTACACAGACAAAGAACTAACAATACGTGATGTTTCCAATATACAGAGGTAGTGCGAGATGAGCATTTGTGGTTAAAAAAAATTACAGATCGTTCCATTAGATAAGACTCTTATTCCTCGGCTGGGATCGTGTAGAGCCCTTTGAAGCTGCATTGAAACTGCAATTTGGACCTTCAGCCCACTGGCCACTATTGAAGTCCACTATATGAAGAAAAATCCTGGAACGTTTTCCTCAAAAAATGTTATTTCTTTGCGACTGAAGAAACAAAGACATGAATGTCTTGGATGACATGGGGGCGAGTAAATTATCAGGAATTTTTTATTCTGGAAGTGAACTTATCCTTTAAATAACCTACAAAAAACATGTGTCTTTAACACTTCATGCTGTCAGTTATCCTTATAAGGGCTATGAAATGCAGATTTTGGATGACACAATAACCTACGTAAGTAAATTACTCACATAAGTTTAATTTAATCTTTAATTTTGTATCCAGTGCTACTTTAATGGGATGGCTGATTCTTTCATTCAATTTCTAAAATCCTGTTCCAGGATGTGATTGTCAGTGTCGAGCCAGTTGCAATTTCGTCAGGGTTTTAACGTTTCTGTGTCTGCCTTGAAACATATTTTTTGTTTGAAATCCATTGGGACTTGTTAACAAAGGCCAAGAATCAGATCTTAAATTGTGCTCTTAGCCTTAGCAGATCCCAATCCGGCCAGCCTGTAAACAATGAATTAGATGGTGGCGCCTCAGTGTTTTTCAGCTCTTTGTGATTCAGAGCACAGCCTCAATGTTTCTCTCTGATAAACCCCCATCCAGCAGACCCTCGTTTCAGCTCAGCAGTCAACACGCTTCTTAAAATAGGCAAGAGAGTTCTCCATCTCTTCTCTGACAGATATACTCAAACCTTTGCAAGCCTTTCACTCTGAAAGAACTCAATTCTTGATGTGTTCAAGAACCTTTCAGATGTTTGTAAATTATCTGAAGCACTGTAGTTTGGCTTTAAATATTAAGACAAAAAATATTAGCCACTAAGATGCAAATACTTTTGGATAATAGTGAGAATACTATTACTAAACACTTGACAGTAAAGTCTTGAAGGTATTCAAGCAGTGTTGCTGCAAGAACCTCCCTGATTAGAACAAGTGGTGATTCACGGCACACTCCATAACTATGCAGTACTACGTTAGGTTTTGATACGGCAACAGATATTAGCTTGTGTTTTATGGGGTCAATGCAGGCTGTAATCCGGGTACAGCCAAACATTTGATTTATAAAGGACATCCATGAGCTATATAGTCACTTTTCAGCCATCTGCTGTTTTTTTTTCTATTTTTTAAGCATTATATTGTTTTGGATTTCACCTATTACAACAATAATTGGCTGTTATAACTCAAAACAACTGCAAACTGTCTGACTTTGCAATTTACTGAAAATCCAACACCCCTCAGGGACTCAAAGAACGCATTGATATTTAACTAGAAAGTTTATCAGTGCATGGTTGTTAATCATTGCATTATGTTTACCTTTTGATCTTATGAATATATCTTTCTCTTTCAGGGTTGGGCTGCATTAAGTCTCTGCAGATTCTTCAGCTGTCTTATAACCAGATATCTGAGATAGGCCTTAACGACCTGGACAACAGTATTCATTTGAAAGAGCTACATCTCCAGCATAACAACATCACAAGCATTCACCAGCATGCTTTTGTAAACCTAAAACATCTGCAGGTAACATCCCAAATTATTCAGTTTGTTTGAGTTTAATTTTAATACCAGTCATATGATATTGTTCTGTTATCCTATAGTGAAATCAACTTGACATGTTTTGGAGTGTGCTCCCCCTAGTGGGTAGTTACTGCACAAGCCAACATACAGTGGAGATCAAAAAGATTGTTAACCTTCATCGCTCAAAATTTGAAGGAATATCAGCATACCACTGTTCTACTAACATGTTTGACAAAATAACTAAGGCATTTCAACAAGAACCTATATTTTATGGAAAACACAGTGATCAAAATTAGAGAACAGTAACCACTGTAGCACGAAAGAAGATTACAACTAAAATCTTTGAGAGTTACATTGGTGTGATCTTGATCCAGTCTTCTTCCACAGTTTGGTAACTGTAATGGGTTTCTTAGCCATAACTTTGTCACCAAGAATTTTCCAGACATTTTCTGTCAAGCTTGGATCAGAACTCCAGGCTGGTCATTTCATTATCTTACCTTGCTCAGCACTAAACCGGCAAGCAATTCCAGCTGCAGTGCTGAACCGATTCCCCATTGAGAGTCTCAGCATTACCCTGTCCTCTCGTGCATTTGTCTTACGTGGACGACCAGGTTTTTTAAGGGGCTTAGAAAGACCAACTTCTCTTGCAGTGGCTAAAGGTGTCATCTCTTTGGCCTTCATCTGGACAACCTCCTGTCCGCCATCTTGCAATCTCAGTGAAAATTGAAGGAATGCTGCCAGTTAAATAGGGTTTGTCGTATAATTAAGGAAATTAGCACCAGGTGCCAGATTAACACCAATAACTTGGAGGTATCTGTAAGTGTTCTCTAATTTTGATCTGAGTTATTTTTCAGATCTCTCATTTAAGTTTTCTTCTGCTCCTGTTAAGATAACTTCATACAGGACGAAACAGTGCCCTTGAAATTTAGGAAATTGTAGGTTTTTTGATCTCCACTCTATCTAGCCTAATGTGCATTAAAACGTGAAAAACATTTTCATTGACTCACTTATTCCATCCAGGTCCTTGATCTGAGCTATAACATGCTGGTCACCATTCCCGTTCCTGCCTACCAGTCGCTGAGAAACCTGAACACCTTGATTGATGTCTCCTTCAACAGATGGAAGTGTGACTGCAACTTGCAGACCTTGAGAAGATGGATTAGCTTTGATACTGAAATCGGTGATGCTTCCTGGCAAGTGGTATGTGCCTCTCCACCACATCATGCTGGAAAAGATCTGCTTCACCTGAAGGATTCGGAGCTTACTTGTCCAACACATGAATACAGCACATCTGGTCGCTATCATAATATGATTGTGGACGAGGGGATGCAAATATCAATTCCTTGCAGCAATGACAATCAAGGTGCTACTTTAGAACTTCCTTTTTGCATGCATTTGTGTAACTCCTAAAACGTACACGTAAACAATGTAAATGCTAATGCACATTTAGTGATGAAATTCCTTGTTTTTATTCTAGATGTCATGCAGGTTCACTGGTGGACTCCACGGGGCCAAGTCAGAGATAACCAACCAAAACTTATAATTAAGGACATCACTGAGCAGCAAGCAGGACTTTATGTATGTGTTTCAGGTCTTCAAGGAGAGCACATTTCAGTATTTGATCTACATGTCTATAAAAAAGGCAGTGGCTCAAGACCACGTAGGGAAGCAGCAACCATCTTGAATGAGCAAGAAAACACAAACGCACCAAGGAATGTTTTACGCCAAAGGACCGAGTCAAATTTTGTCCTTGCCGTCTGCCTCTCTGTCATCATTACATTTATTGTGGCCTTTATCCTTGGTGTTCTTTTGAGACCGCTGTTAGACAAGTTATGGTTGAGAATACGATCCAAGAGACGATCTACAACACCACCAACAACAACCTCCTCCGCTGGGCCCCAGCCATATGTGAATGAGGGGTACTCTGATGTAGAAGACCAACAAGTGAGATTGGGTTCAAGAGTTACATTTGGTGGAATCACAGAAGTGGAAGTGCCTTACTACGTTACTGTAGAGAACAATCAAGCGGATGGCTCCTCTGAGAGCAACACAGAAGTTGAGCCTCAATATGAGACAGTCAAAAAAAAAGAAACCTCAATAACTGGTGGGAAACGGCAAGCCCTTGAGAGAGAGACTCACAGAGGAAGAGCAGACAGCAGTAGTAGCAGCTCACTACAGGAAGAGGAAGTGAATGCTTTAGTCATAAATGGTAAGAAACTGCCAACCTACTCAACTAAAAACATGGCAAAATCCATGGAATTTGAGCCAATTCCAGATGCAAATGATATCAGAGAGTTAAAGAGAAGGGGCAGTTCCTCAGCATCATCTCAGTCAAGTCAGGAAGGTAACTTCTCAAGAGAACCTGAACAAAGTGTTGATCCTCCTGCTGTCACTATACCAGGAAACAAAAACACAGTGGGTGGAATTCCAGGATTTAGTACAGATCCATTTCCAGAAAGGCCAACCAGACTGACAGAACTGAATGTTGATGAATTGGACCCAGAGTTGTGGAATGACAGTGGAGAAAGCTTTTCTTTCAATGAAAGCTCTGAAAGGTCAAGTATCCGGGATCTCTCCAACTCTGCTTTAGGACACCCACTAAAGGATGGTGACACATGGAGGCAAAGCAAAATAAACTCTGATTCAGAGTTTGGTGATTTCGACAAACCTTTTGGTAAAGAACTTATTGTTGATGACATCAAGCAGTTGAAGCGCTCCAACACAGTAAGCTCCTCTAGTTCAAGTGAAAGTGGTGAAAGTATAGATGGACCAAACAAATATGTTGTGAACCCAGAGGAAATGGATGAATCAGACATAGAGAACTATGCAAACTCTGCCACCTTAAATAGATTTGGCACTCTTGAAGATGTCACCTTAAATGAAAGAATGCCTAGTGCTGGCATTCTTATAAGACAAGAGGCTGTCACTCATGACAGTGTTGATGACAATATGCATATTTATGACTCCCCAAGAAAGAGTGATGATGTAAACATATCAGACAAACCTGGGGTATGTGTAGATGTGGGTCTTGATACAGTGCCGAAGGTTAAAAGATATATTGAATTTAAACAGTTCAAACCTCATTCTGGACCTCCAACTCTGCCATCATTTTCTTCTTCCTCAACAAAGAACACCTTACCAGATATAACTCTGCCTTCCTTAACTACAAAAGATGCTATACAGGAAACAAGGAGATATAGCTCATCATCATCATCAGATGATGGTGAACTGACAACCGGGAAGGACAATTTCTTCAGGAAAATAGGTGTATCTTCTGATGGAGTAGCAAAAGTAAAAAGATTCATCACATTTAAACAGTTTGAACCTTCTTCTCCATCACCACCTTCCTTCACCAAAAAAGATGAGATGCTGGAAGCAAAAAGTTACAGCTCATCTTCAGATGATGATGATGATGATCACCACCTGACAACCAAAAGTCACAATGTAGATGTATCTTCTGTTGGAGTTTCAAATGTAAAAAGATACAGCTCATCTTCAGATGATGATGATGATGATCACCTGACAACCAAAAGTACCAATGTAGATGTATCTTCTGTTGGAGTTTCAAAAGTAAAAAGATTCATCACATTTAAACAGTTTGAACCTCCTGCTCCATCACCACCTTCTTTTACCAAAAAAGATGAGATGCTGGAAGCAGAAAGTTACAGCTCATCTTCAGATGATGATGATGATCACCACCTGACAACCAAAAGTCACAATTTAGATGCATCTTCTGTTGGAGTTTCAAACGTAAAAAGATACAGCTCATCTTCAGATGATGATGATCACCTGACAACCAAAGGTGACAATGTAGATGTTTCTTCCGTTGTAGTTTCAAAAGTAAAAAGATTCATCACATTTAAACAGTTTGAACCTTCTTCTCCATCACCACCTTCTTTCACCAACAAAGATGAGATGCTGGAAGCAAAAAGTTACAGCTCATCTTCAGATGATGATGATGATGATGATCACCACCTGACAACCAAAAGTCACAATGTAGATGTATCTTCTGTTGGAGTTTCAAGTGTAAAAAGATACAGCTCATCTTCAGATGATGATGATCACCTGACAACCAAAGGTGACAATGTAGACGTTTCTTCCGTTGTAGTTTCAAAAGTAAAAAGATTCATCACATTTAAACAGTTTGAACCTCCTTCTCCATCACCACCTTCTTTCACCAAAAAAGATGAGATGCTGGAAGCAAAAAGTTACAGCTCATCTTCATCAGATGATGATGATCACCTGACAACCAAAAGTCACAATGTAGATGTATCTTTTGTTGGAGTTTCGAACGTAAAAAGATACAGCTCATCTTCAGATGATGTTGATAACCTGACAACCAAAGGTGACAATGTAGATGTACCTTCTGTTGGAGTTTCAAAGGTAAAAAGATACATTTCATTTACACAGCTTGAATCTTCTTCCCCAACTCTGTCAGTATCCAGACCTTCAACTAGAATTGAGACAACAACTGAAGAAACAATACCAAGCACCACATCTAAAGATACAAGTCCAAATGTGAAGAAATACATATATGTAAAGCAGCATCAAAACCAGTCCTCATCTCTGCCATCATCACCTACCTCTACCAGGAAAGGTTTGTCTGGAAAGATTAAACGCAAAAAGCAAAATGAACAATCATACAGTGGAAGTCAAGATAACATGCCGCTATACCATGTCCATCCTGTCTATAGGTCAAATATAAACAGACTGAATAGAGGCTACGATACTGATAGATCTTATTCGAGTGAAGAAGAAGATAAATTTTCAGAGTACCCAATAGAGTTTACAATGGCACCTGGGATAAACAGCGGATCCATCACACCAGATAAAAAAGCAGACAAAGTCCTCAACATTGACTTTGATAACTCCTCCAGCAGCACAGATGCATTTGACAAGAAACATTCTAAAGGTCTACTGAGATTAAGAGCATTAAATGCACGACTGTTCAACAGACACGAAAATGAAACAGAAGAGGGGAATCTTCAATCACAAGTTGAAACAAAGTCATCAACTGTCTCTCATAATAGAAAGCCAAAGGTGACCACTAATGAAGACGGAAATGGTTTATCCCTTGACAATTTACCAAACGTGAAGAGATACCTTCAGTTTTCACACTCGGATTCCTATCATCAAGTCCAATTACCATCTCCTCCACCAACCACTGGGGTAGTCACGTCTGAATTTATAGTGACAACTGAGTCCAGGAGATCTAGTTCCTCTTCTGAGGATGATGTCCGATTACGATCTACTCCAGCCACTGGGGTAGTCACGCCTGGATTTATAGGAAAAACTGAGTCCAGGAGATCTAGTTCCTCATCTGAGGATGATGTCAAAGAAACCACTGAAGATACAAATTTTGTTGGACAAGTGGGTGCATCTTATGACAGAATTTCAAAAGTAAAAAGATATATTAAATTCTCAAGCACTGAACCTTCTTTGACAACACTGCCCTTGAACAAAGAACTAGTGGCAAAACCTGAATCAAGGAGATCAAGTACGTCTTCTGAAGATGATATCAAACTTACAACCAATGAAGACAATTTCTTTGGGAAGATAGGTGTATCTCTTGATACAGTGCCGAAAGTTAAAAGATACATTCAATTTAGTCAGCCAAAACCTTACTCTCCAACTCTAACATCTTCATCTATTTCAACCAAGAGGCCTGCGGTGGTAGTGGAGACAAGTTCGAAGACATCTGTCAAGTTGGATGACAAACCTGATGCTACGGAAAACAATTTTTGGAGGCAAATAGATCTTGATGCAGTATCTAAGGTTAAGCGATATGTGCAATTTACACAGTACAAACATCATTCACCAACTCTGCCATCACCTCCTTCCTTAACTATGAAAGATGCTGTACAGGAAACGAGGAGATATAGCTCATCATCATCATCATCAGATGATGAACTGACAACCGAGAAAGACAATTTCTTCTGGAAGATAGGCGTATCCTCTGATGGAGTATCAAAAGTAAAAAGATTCATCACATTTAAACAGTTTGAACCTTCTTCCCCAACACTACCGGTATCCAAAATTGAGTCCACAACTGAGACAGTAACATCTACGCTCACCAGTCCCTCTAAAGATGATGTTAGATCTCAGAATGAGAATGAAGAAATCAGTATCTCTCTTGATAGAGTACCACGAGTAAAGAGATATATCCAATTTAAACAGCCAGTATCTCATCTTCCAGTTGTGTCACCCACCACTTCAGATAAACTGCAAGTCACACCTAGGGTGGAAACCAAATCTGAAGCAAGGAGATCAAGCTCTTCTTCTGAGGACGATGTCAAACCAACTGCCAAAGCAGACAATGTCTTTGGACAAACAGGAACATCTCTTGATAAAGTGCCAAGAGTTAGGAGATACATTCAATTCACACATCCTGAAATTCAATCTCCAGTTCAGACAACAACAGGTATCTCATCTGAAAGAGTCATTGTAACCACGGTAGCTAAAGAAACAAGGAGATTGAGCTCTTCATCTTCTGAGGAAGATGTTAAACTGACTACTAAAAAAGAGAATATCACGGAGGGAACAGGCGAATATCCTGCCAAAATCCCAAAAGTAAAGAGATACATTAAGTTCACACAACCTGAACCATACACCTCGAATCTGTCACCATTTCGTCCTTTAACCACAGAAAAATACATGAAGGTGACGGAAAACAAACTGAAACCACCAGCCACTAGGGACAGCACTTCATCTGAGGATGACGTTCAGGAAGACAATGGCTCTGGGCAAACAGGAGTATCTCTTAATAGAGTATCAAGAGTTAAGAGATACATTCAATTCACACATACTGAAAGTCAACCCCCTACTCAGTCAGCATCTACTCTCTCAGCTCAAAGACTTGAAGTATTGGGGGTAGTTCAAGACACAAGGAGATCAAGCTCTTCATCTGAAGATGATGTCACACTAACTGCTAAGGAACACGATGTCTTTAGAGATACTGGAGCAACTCTTCACAAAATTCCAAAGGTTAAGAGATACATCCAGTTCTCAAAGCCTGCAAGTGAACCTCTTGTTCAGACAACAACTGCTCTCTCAGCTGAAAAACTTGGAATATCTGGGGTTGTTCAAGAAAGAAGGAAATCAAGTTCTTCATCTGATGATGATGTTGAGCCATCTACTCATGTGTTTGAACAAAGAGGTGAATCTTTTGACAAAATCCCAACAGTGAAGAGGTACATAAAGTTCACACAATCTCAACCTTCCCCGGGTCTTGCACCATTTCCTATTCCAAGCACTGTAAAGGTGAAAGAAACAGGATCTAGTACCTTAGTTGAAAATTATGCACAACCATCTCCTAAGGTGAATGTTAAGGAAGACAATGTTGTTGGGCAAACAGAAGCACATCTTGACAGAATACCAAAAGTTAAGAGGCACATTCAATTCACACATCGATCCCCTGAGCAGTCAATAACTTCTCGATCATCTGAAAGAGTTGGAATATCTGAGGCCATTTTAGAAACTAGAAGATCAAGCAGTTCATCTGAGGAAGATGTAACACTAACTGCTAAGGAAGACTCTTTGGGTGGACATACCCAAATATTTGGTGCTAAAATACCAAAGGTTAAGCGATACATTCATTTCACACATCCTGAAAGTCAGTCTCCAGCTCAAACAACAACTGCTCTCTCAGCTGAAAGAGTCAACGTATCTGTGGCAGCCAAAGAAACGAGAAGACCAAGTTCTTCATCTGAAGATGATGACGATAAACCATCTACTAAAGAAACAGGTGAATCTCTTGACAAAATCCCAAAAGTAAAGAGGTATATTCAATTCAATCAATACGAATCTTCAGCACAGTCAAAACTTCCATCTTCAAGTGATGTTAAATCCATAAAGGTGACAGCAATACCAACTACTAATGAAAACAAAACAGAATCAGTGACACAGATCACTTCATCTGGAAGTCTTGACAGAGTGACAAGAGTTAAGAGATACATTCAGTTCACACCTATTGAAAGTCAGTATCCTTCTCGGGCATCAACTGCTGTCTTGGCTGAAAGAGTTGAAATATCTGGGGTAGCTCAAGAAACAAAGATACCGAGCACTTCAGCTGAATATGTTAAACCTAATTATAGCATCACTGGAAAAACAGACAGAAGTGTCTTTCAAGAAACCGGTGTATCTCTTGATAAAATCCCAAAGGTAAACAGGTACATTGCGTTCACAAAGAATGAACCATCTTCGACCAAATTAGTGAAAAGAGATTTAACACCTGCAACACAATGGTCCAGTTTATCATCTGAGGTGTCACCTCCTGCCTCAATGAAAAAAGGGTCTGCATTAATAATCAAGACCCAGGCAGAATCATGGAAGTCTGACTTTAGTTCAGTGGAAAAAACTGGCCTAAAGTCAAAGTTAAGAAGGTCAAGTTCCTCGTCCAGTGACGAATCCGTAGGACACAAGGTTGTGGATGTACAAGCACCACAAGATGAGCCTCCAGCAGTTCCACTGACATCCCCACCTCCCCTAGAACAAGATGCCAGAGAGTATCTCAGAGAAAACTCTGAAGTTCGTCAAAGACAAGAACGCAGACGATTACTGCAGCAAAGGAGAAGGGAAATGGAGGAGTTCAACATTGCATCCCTATCCTCCATGCAACAAGAATCACCGGCAGATTATGGAGTGACACCAATCCAAACCGAACATACATACAGCAATGTCTCTACAGACAGCACATTAAGTTCCAGAAGCACAGAAGGAGCCGAAGCCCCAGTTTTACGAGGCCTTAAAACTAAGAGTACATCAACACCCAGTTCCAAGACACCAACTTCAAAGCATAGAGAATATTTAATTTAGCCATAAGGTTTAATTTGACCAACCAGGCAAACAACGGTGGATGAATCTGAACTGATGCTTTTAAAATCACAGCTTTTGAGGAAGGGGGTTTGCTTTTTACTGAGTATTGTAAATACTGTAATATAATATAAACATAAATATAACCTAAACTTCTTTAAAGTATTTCATAATTAGAAGTTCTCTTCTTTTTGCATTGAAACAATGTATGAATATACAAGACAATGTGCATTGTCTCAGATTATAAACAGTGTTGATTTTAATCAGTCATGATATGCAGTACTAAAAAAAAAAAAAAAAAGGCTATAAACTGCACTCAATGACAACACATTATATCCATTAATGGGCTATAAACTTTCTTCCAACTCTGTTGAATAACAGTTTCTCAGTACCTTTCATTAAATCTTGGTTTCTGTTGACTACTAGCTTTCCAAGCAAATAGAGCAAAAAAAGACATCTAAAACAGAGGAAATGACTCCACATTTCGTTAATAAACCCCTTTATATATATTGAATGTCGAGAGGTTACAGTGAAAACAAACACATATACACACACATCCATACATATATACAGTCAGATGAGAATGCTCAGCCCTCTGCATTACATACTCCCCCAACAAAAGCAACAGTCGTAACAACACAGGGAACTTGTCTATCTGTTGAAATAATTCATTTTACACCACTATTTCCCTCAGGCACAAACAGGTGCAAATGAGTGGGATTATAACATATGTCTGTAGATGTTTTTCAAATGGATTCTGGCCAGCATGCACAGCATACATAGACTGTCGGGCTTCTTAGATGCTGGGTGAATACTTGATAAATAATTTATGGTGAGCAACCTTCATCTTTGAGAAAAAGTAAAAACCTTAAAACAGAACAAAAATGTCTTGTAAAAAAAAAACCTTTTGCTACCCAAAAAAAAGCTTTAATAAAGATGAGATTGATTTTGTCTCTGTATTGTAATTCCTTATAAGACCAAAGTAAAATTAGTGCGTTTACATGAAATTGCAGATATACTGAAATGCCGCAGTCACTCATGTACATGGTAGTTTAGCACTTGGTGGAGATGGTGGAGAAGGCAATGCAGAGAAGAACATCTCAACAGATGAGGTTACAAGTGTGTTTAAGCTCTAAATACCATCACACAATCATGTTTTTCATAAAGCGTTAAGACTGCATGACCGCGGATACCCAAATTAAGCACAAAAAAGTCCACTTCTACAAATACCTGTACAAAAAAAGAAACAAGAGCGAAAAAAAAAATAAAAGTACAAAAAGAAAAAACCTCATTCATTCACGAAGACGGCTCTAATTGCAGAATGCATGCATGCATTTTTTTTTTTCTTGTTCAGATGACAAGTTAGCTTCACGCCACAGCCATAGACAAAACTCAACAGTTTTACAAACATAACTAGAACGTTAAATAGTTGCTAGGCATTGGTCACTATGGGTTAAGGTGATCACATTTGACCACAAGATCTGTGGAAGAGGATGTGGCCAAAGGAGTGTCAGTGTTTAGGGCGGGATACCTGTTTTTATATTTTTGTGGCAATTCATCACAGAAATCAAAAGTGCACTTTAACAGCTTTCTCTCGTCGTCCCTCGTTTCTATCGTTTAGATC
The DNA here is from genome assembly GCA_019740295.1 of Labeo calbasu. NCBI lineage: Eukaryota > Metazoa > Chordata > Actinopteri > Cypriniformes > Cyprinidae > Labeo > Labeo calbasu. Next base: position 9,237 of record JAHKKF010535595.1, on the reverse strand, counting down.
CATGTCCTGTCATTTTAACCATGACATGCACAGTACAGTTACACTGCTAAGGAATCAAATGATATTATAAATTCATTCCAGTCACTTTAACCTGCTCACACTCCTTTAGAAGATTGCCATGCGAGCCAGGAAAAAGATACTGGGCTGTACGCTCATGATAAGTAGACCCACTGTTCTTCATTGTTTTGAACAGTGAAACTGTTGATCTCATAATCAATATCAAGAAAGTAAGTGGTGAAAGGGATAGTGATACAACACCACTGGAAGTACTTCTAGCAGAATGTCTATGACACTCTTGGATGTGGTGCTCTTTAAATGGCAACCGAGTGCAGTGAGACTGGTAAAAATAAAACGTATGGCAAAGGTCGCTTTGTATCTATGGTAACATGCTCCAACCGTCATCATCCTCCAACATTAAAACCATAGTAAACAGTGTTTGGACCACATCAGCAGAGCGACACTGTAAGCTATTTGAACCAGAAAGTAATAAGTCACTGACCTTCAGTAAAAAGCCAAGCAAGTTTTTCCTTGTTCCTTCCTTTCCAGGCCTCAATTACCTAAACTTCAGACAGTATGGGAGTTATTAACCAACCCTGCCTTGTGGAGAATCCAAATTCGTCCTCCTTATAAGAGCCTATTGAAACATTCACAGCAATATGAAACATCACAGTGGGGTGGGAAGGCGGCACCAAGACTGGCCGTGTGCTTACCCACAATGCAACGTGGGCTATGGGGGACATTAGGTGGAGTCGGTGAGGTGCTGTTTCTCCAACACACAACCACCAGTGACCCTCCTATGGCCCCGGCTAAAAGGGCGACATACAAACATGTGCATTGATAATTACATTCTAGGCAAACACTCACACACTCAAAGCCCTCACCGCCAGGGGCCACCATCAGTCTGTCCCAAACACTTCAGTTTTGATTTGTACTTTGTTTTCTAGATGTTTGTTTCAAAGCCGTTTCTGTCGTCATTGTCATGGTGATTGTTGGCGATTAGTTTCTAGTTGGTGATGGTGGTAGGCGTGGGGAAGCTGTCGCTACGACATCTCTCTGTCTTTATACCACTCCACAAACTCGTCCAAAAGCACTGGCCCTGAGGAATGAGAAAAATTAGATAAATGACAAATCGGATGTACTTTCAGCTGCGTCGTACAAAAGAATGATGGATGTCTATATTGTTGAAGTGTGAGTGCTTGTACTCACAGGCCCCGTCCTCATCATAGTTACTGAGATCAAGGTTGATAGTCCTACTGAATTCTAGAACATTGCACCATTGATCTTTATTTATAACCTTATACTTAGATTGCTGTGGAAAAAAAGGGGGAAATTTGTTAAAAATATCACACGTAAAATATAAGACAATATCTAGGCCTACATCTCTCTATAAACTACCAGTCAAATATTTGCACTCACTAAATTTGTTTCCCATAACTTTCGATTTAAAGATGTATGATGGATTTAGATTTTTCAGACAAACATAAAATCGTGAATGTCTTAATGTTGAATTAAGTATTTCTTAAAGGATGAGTTGAAAATGACTAGTGTACATGTGAACACTCTCAATAGGGTTAAAAACTACCTGATCTCATAACAAAAACGTACCTGTGGGAACTTTTTCGCAAGATGCGAAATACGTATCGATAAGTACATATCACTGCTTTTTCCAACAGAATAAACACTAGATGCGGTAAAAACAGCGAGCACTTAAGTGTAATCGTTTTCGTACACAGTTATGATAGCTCCATGTGTTTCGTTTTCTAGTGTTGTGCTGAATTCTGACCCCTGACCTGTCTTGCAGAGTTTAGCTCCAACCCTGACCTGCACGTAGCCTTAGTAATCCTGAAGACATTGATTAGCTGGTTCAGGTGTGTTTGATTAGAGTTGGAGCTAAACTCTGCAGGACAGCGGCACTCCAGAACCAACATTGTCTATCCCTGGTTTAATGTTAGGTGTGGGAGAGGAGTTAGGATTAGGCAATCATTTAGCGATTTCAGTGAGAGATGGTAATAATTTAAGAGTGGGTCGAAAATTAGCACAACACCTGATGTAACAAACTTGTTTGGTAGCTCAGTCTGCACGGAATTGAACTTTGGATGCAGAATCTTTAGGAATGAATTCTATGAAACACATAACTCACAATGAAAGATTGCGATTGCGTTTTCAGGTAGGTTTAGGTGTAGTGCAGATGGTACATTATTTTAAAACATCACAGAGCATTACAGTTATAGCACAACTCAACAGACCTTTCAAGTCAGAACTGCGGTGATGTACAAAACGAATGCCACATAAAACGTACCATATGTACGTTCATCTGTTTCGGAAAAAGAAAAGAATGAACACTCTTTTAAGTGCCACTCAGTGGACATTTCACATGGAATGTGTCACAAAACTTACATGGCGCTATGTATTTCGCATCTTGAGAATAAGTTCCCACAGTTGGCTGAATGTCAAATATAAGCTCAAATACAAGAAGCAAAATAAATTAGTTTTACATTTTTGGTCTGTTTAAGGTTTACATTACTTTTATGGAAGCCCATTTCCGCCACTGATTTTTTTTTTTTTTTTTTTTTTTTTTTTAAAGGCAATTGCGACTTCTCGCAATTCTGACTTTTTTTTCTTTTTTTTTTAACAACTGTGTGATACAAACCCAATTTTTTTTTTCTCAGAATTGTGATATAAACTCATAATTGTGAGTTATGAAGTTACATTGAAGTTACATACCATATTGGCCGATGATCGCTTTGGGATGTTTGATTCGCAGTCTCTAAAAAGGCCGATCTCATAAACCGATCTAAAGCTGATGACGCACCTGCCGAGAGAGGTTTGGCACGACATGGAGTAGCACCGTCTCAGTCTCTGTTCAGCACTGGTAAAACAATTCTAATGCTGAAGGAGAGGTACAATTCATATTTCTTAATTAAATAACTTTTAAAATAATTATAAAACCTTATGTGAGCATTAATTTCACAATTTTTGGCAATGTTTAAAGGAAAAGAGCACTTTTAGATAAACAAGGCAATAAAAATTGGTCTAAAAAAAAAACCTCCCCTCTCACAAGAGCCAACTAAGAGGCCCTGAATAAGTGTTGGGGTAAAGATTGGAGTATCACTATAAATAATTCTACATGCTAAAAAGAAGGCTTTAAAAAGGATCGGTGATCGGATCGGCAGATACTGCTTCCAGTGATCGGCCTCAAAAATCCTGATCGGCGCACCCCGAATACAAACACGCAATTCTGACAAAAAAGTCATTTATCTCGCAAATCTGATTTTATTACTCACAATTGCGATTTTATATTAAGTCTCAATTTTTTTTTTATTCAGTTGCAGAAACGGGCTTCCATGCATTTTTTAATTTGTATTATTCCATTGTATGTAATTTTAATGATTTTAAAGGGTTAAAAATTAAGTGAAATGTCACTGAAATGTTTTAAAACTGTATGACTTTCTGTCTTTTTGGTGAACATAAAAGAAGTGTTTTTAGCTGCATACATTTATTTATTTATTTGTCCATACAATGGAAGTCATTGTTACTCAAAACTGTTCAGTTATTTAACATTATTAAAGATATCTTCTTTTATGTTCCACAGAAGAAAAAAAAGTCATATCATTTTGAATTGACACAAGGGTGAGTAAATAATGACAAAATTTTCATTTTAGTAAAAATCTATAGTTCAAACATTTGACTGGTCTTTTAAAAAAAATAATTAAAGTGACACTGATAGACTGTAAAGATTAAAATATTTACTTCTAGAAACTGGTTAAACACTGGAAACAATGGCCAGGTCTTCCCAAGCAGAAGTCCCAGCATGCACTTGGCAGTATTCAAGTCTAAACTCCTCTGATCCTTCTCCTGCACAGGGGTGGAAGCACATTAAAGTTTAATACAAGTTCACAGTTCACATATCACAATATAAATACTTAGCTGGCAATTATGGTGGTAAGGAAACAATCTGTAAATTACCTATTATTGCCAGGATAATTAAAACCAGGTTACTCCACTTCAGAAATTAGTGTACTGTGTACTCTATACACTAAGCAGTCTGAACTTGAACATATGATAATACAACCGCCTGAGAGCAGACATGATCATTTTTCTTACATCTTGAAACCATAACAAAACTTCAATACTTCATGTTCTCTGTGCATACTATTGAAAAGCAAAAACAGAAAATAAAACCTACAAATATCACTCTAACAGCCACAAAATATGTTATTACTGCAAGAAAGGACTAAATGCTCTATTCAAGATGAGTCCAGACATGAACAATTCTGTTTCATCTAGACAGGATGAATGTCATGTTATCCATTCAAGGCTGCCACAAGCTATTTATTTGTACTCCTCCACTTTATTGGCCCTATCGAATGGCACCAGTAAGAGCTTCACTCAGCAAAGCTCCAGTCGCTTTACAATTCATACCAAGGGAGTGAAAAAAAGAATCAACTATCTGGACAAGAGATACTTCTGCTGAGCAGACAAAGAGGTGAAACAACCCAAAATAGCACCATCTCTCAGCAGTCCCAAGCCCTTGTCTGCTGTAACTGAAGGACTGAGATGTGCCCAGCATGCACGCACGGAAAAAAAATATAGGAAGGATCCAGATGCACAGCCACTGGCAAAACTAAATTTAGTGCTGAAGTATTAAAAGAAGACCAGAGGTTTTAAAGTGGACGATGATTAATGTTCATCAATCATCTGTCAGAATGCACATACACACTCACCCTGGCAAAGTCGAAGGCATATCGGTAAATGAGCTTGAAACTGGTGGCATCGTTGAGGACAGACCTCAGGTAGTCTAAAGAGTTCCTGAGTTTTTCAGTAGAGTCACATCTGTGTATGACAGAAAAACAGGAAAAGTGAAGGTTGGGACATCAAGAAGTGTAGTAGAATGGTAGTAGGTGCAGGTCCATGTTTGGCCAAACATACTGCAATGAGCCCATTCCCTTGAGCCACTCCTGTAAAGTGAAGTAACCCATACTCTGGGCATCAAGCTTCCAGGCCAATACCAGCATCACTACCTGCATACAAACATACATTAAAACATAAGATAAGACTTTTTTTTAGAGTAAACTATGAAGTCATATTAGATCAGTTTAGTTTTCTTACATTCTCTGGCTCCACTCCTATGTCTTCACAGAATTTCTCCATGCCCTCCGGTCCAACAACATCATCACACCCTATTTACAGGACACATTCAGACACAACTGTTATATACAGCGGCCCAAAAAGTATTTAGACACTTAAGCCGCAGTTAAAAATGTATAAATGTATTTGCATTACATTAAAACAATGCATTTATTTTAAAGAAATGCAGAACAAGCACAATTCAATTAAAATATTTCACAAAAATGCAAGTTTGTTAATTTTCAAAATGAATGATGCAATAGGTATACCGTTCAAAATAAAAACAAACAAGTCTTGGACACTTTCTAGAAATCAAACTTTGTGGAACATGTTCATATATTAATGTGTTCCACTTTGAATTTAAAAGGAACTGACTTTCACTAAAAAAGAAATCTGGGACCAGTTGGTTAAAAATAATTCAAAACATAAAGTTAGTTCTCGGAAAGGCTTTTTTTTTGGCAGTTGCCACTTTTTTTCAAATTTTAATTTTATGCAATGAATTTCTGAAATTTAAGGGTGACTTGAAGGTATAGTTCAACCAAAAATTTAAATTCTGTCATTAATTACTGTCATTAAGACCTTTGTTCATCTTCAGAACACAAATCAAAGTATTTTTTATGAAATCTGAGAGCTTTCTGACCCTGCAAAGACGCAACTACCACGTTCAAGGCCCAGAAAGGTAGTAAGGACTAGGGATGGGAGAAAAAAAAAACAAAAACAAAAAAAAAAACAATTCTCCAGTGCATCGCGATTCTCTCTACAACAATTCTGAAGCATTTCTGAATATTTGAGAATTGATTCTGAGGTAGTTTTTTTCCCTGCATGTGGCATGTGTGCGTGCTAGAGACGTGGCGGGCTTTTTTTGCACAGAATTTGCGCTGTGAGAAGCAGCTTGCTCGCCAGTGGTGCGCTCCGCTGCACGTGCACTTTGGTCGACGCGGAAATAAGCCGCCCTTTTTCTGCGTTAGGTGTAAAAGCCGCTAGACACGTGCGCATTGCTTGACAGTGTGTGCTTCCACCCACCGTGTTTTACTTTAGATATGCTTTCATTAATGCGGTTTGGAATGTAGTATTATCGGATGCACGAAACTCGTGCACTGACGGACTTTCACGTGCGCTTTGTGTCTGCTGTCCTGAAGATCGATTGCGGCTGCGGTTAAATGTACTTGCATTTTCGAATACTTTTATACGAAATTGATGTTCACCCAGTCAGTTATGTTTTCAGAGCAGGACAAAACACCTGATATATCGAAATAAATCTGAAATAGATCTGTGCATTAGTGTGAATACAGTCTGTTAAAGCTGCCACTGTCTATGATCTCATCAGTAATAATCAAACAGCAATAATGCTGAGGAAAAAAGAAAAACCCATAACTATTGTCTGAAAACTTTCAATACTTAAAGAACACTTATTTTAAATAAGTGATCGTTTTAAAAAGTAGCCTGTTTATGTGAAAAAACAATTATAAAATAAAAAATAAATTTGATATAAAATTTATATGAAAACGTAGCCATGTGCAGTAATATCGAAAACTGAGAATGTGATGCACAGTGATATTGAGTTGATAATGAAAACTGTAATTGAATTAAGCAACCAGTGAAGATTCACACTCCTACTTTTAAGATGGCGGTACTGACATACAGAGATTCCAACTATAAACAAAAAGCAAAGAAACTGCAATTTGGTGCAATGTGAGGTTGTAAAGACGTATTTGCACAGCAGAAGAATTAATTGGGGGAAAAAAAATTAGATCAAGAATCGTTTTGGAATCGGATCGTGACTTCCAGAATCGGAATCGGATCGTGAAGTGCCTGAAGATTCCCACCCCTAGTAAGGACATCAATAAAATAGTCCATGTGACATCAGTGGTTCAACCTGAATTTTATGAAGCTACAGGAATACTTTCTGTGCACAAAGAAAAGCTGACGCAAGAGTCGGCATTCTGATGTAGAACCCGAATGCGCTGCGCCTCGTTTACAAGCAGAAGAAGACACATACTGTACATAAAACAGTCTTCATAAACATGTCTGAAGATTTGACAGAGAGGATGACTTGCCATTTTTTGGCCAGCCATACTTATTTGAACCAGAATATACAGACAATGAACTAAGAGAGGTGGACGCTCTATGTTAGAACGCCAGCTCCTGCGTCTTAATACTGTGCGTCAAAGACTGACACGTAAGAGAAGAAATTACAAAAAGTATTCTTGTAGCTTCATAAATTTAAGGTTGAACCACTGATGTCACATGGACTACTTTAATTCAAGTCCTTACTACCTTTCTGGGCCTTGAAGGTGTCAGTTGCAGTTCTATCTATGCAGGGTCAGAAAGCTCTGAGATTTCATCAAAAATATCTTATTTTGTGTTCTGAAGATGAACAAAGGTCTTACGTGTGTGGAACAACATGAGGATGAGTAATTAATGACAACATTTTCATTTTTGAATGAACTATCCCTTTAAGTTTCCAAATACGTTAGTATATACTTAGTTATTCTATTTATATCTTAATTTGAAAAGTGTCTGAAGTCACAAGGATGGTATTCTGAATCAGAAAAAAAAAAAAATCTAGCCGAAATTTAGACGTTGTAAAGACAAATTATATCACCAGACTTTCATGTGATTATACTCTTTTAAAGACCTTATCATTGAAATCAAAAAGAAATACATTTGCAACAGTTCATTGTATTATGACAAACTCAATACATCTTAAAATTTTGCCCACACACCTGCATATTCGTAAAACCATTCTAGACATCTCTTGCTAGAAAAAGCTTCGGCTTCCTGGATTTGCAATGTCTCCTGTTTTCTGTAAACACTGAAATGAACAGACAAGGACTGAGCGGAGGCTATTTAAATACACATTAACACACACTTGTATACACATTAAAGCACGAACGTGCTACATCTGATACAAACAAGAAGAGACACATGCTCTGAGGGCAGAAATCCACCCACACAAAACAGATCTGATGGTACAATTAACAGTTGACGTTATTATAACAACTTTCAGCTCCTTTTGTGCAAAAATACAGAATCTCTTAATTTATATGATTTGACAGATACCTAGTATAGTTGTTAATTAAAAAGTTGGGTAGATGGATGAGCGTGTATGTGTGAGCGAATTAGAGGAAGGTCAACAGACAGATGGAATAGACAGAGATGAAAGACTGGAGAGAAGGATGGATGAACGGACAGGTGAATGATTTGAGCATACTTATCCTGCCGGCTCTTCTTAGCAGACAGGTCATCTCCAGCAGTGGGTCTCCTCTTTTTCCTGGGGGGCATGGCTCTGGAGCAGCAGGCTGGAAAAGAGAGTCGGACACAACAGTCATTCCCTCCCTCAAACCAGGGATATGTCCACATTTAATTTGTTTCAGAAAGCCTGCAAACCCAAAAGAGCCCTTATAAAGCGTTAACTTTAGCTTTATGTAGAAAAGGAACAGCATGCAAGGTCAGATGTGAGGTCACTACCTGTACCGTGAGTCTCCGGGCCGACGTCTTCTGTCAGGTTCTACGGTGAAAAAGAAACACCCACATTTTACACCCACAATCACTCCTTCTCCCTTACTCATACAACATTCTGCAGCAGATTAGCACCGCACCATAACAAAAAGAAAAAAGTAAGCATGTGTATGTGTGAGATGTAGGTGGCTGATCATCTTATTTGCCTGTAACCTTTACAGATGCTGTCTGTGCTCTTCTCGGGGAAGAGAGTTCTGGAAATAAGCTAACGTAGAGCACAATTCTATGTGAATCAGGGTTATGAGGGTAGTTATTCAAGTAAATGACTTAATCAAAGGTTAATTTGTAGTATGTGATAATGCTGTTGAGTGTCCTAACCTCGCATATAGCCCAACACTCCATCCCACAATGCTAATCTAGCAAGACAAGCAATGCCGGCCAGTACAGCACCGTCAGCTTTTGCATTAATCTCAATATAAAAACAACAACTGTCCTAAAGCCAGTGAATAGAGGGTTTATGACCTGATCTAATAATATCTAATAATATTCACACGATAACATCAGCTGTCATCACATTTGCTAAATTTCGCATGCAGTATATATATATATATATATGTGTGTGTATGTGTGTGTGTGTGTGTGTGTGTG
>JAHKKF010535593.1:6577-18653 GCA_019740295.1 Labeo calbasu | reverse complement strand
CCTATTCTGTGTCCTGAACTCCTGAAACATTGGTGTCTCATTTTAGAGCAGAATTGCAACTTTTTATCTCACAATTCAGACTTTTTTTTTTTTTTTTTACTTTTTAATTGCAAGTTTGCATCTCACAATTTTGACTTTTCGGTCACACAATTGCGAGTTAGAATTGTGAGATATAAACTTGCAATTCTGAGAACATAATAATTTTTCCCCTCAAAATTGGGCTTTATACTGTAACTCGCAATTGACCGTTTGCAAAACCCGCCCACCCTTAGTTACTGTTGCCATCTCCAACAAACAATGGCGTTCTCACACTACACATCATGTTCTCACAAAGTGAAAAATACATAGCGGAGCAAAGACGAAACTGACAACGCGCCGACAGACAAAGCAGAGAAGGTTACTTCTGGTATGAAACAAGGTCTCAGCCTTAAAATCTATTTTTTTTAAGAAATTCAAACAATAAATACAGTTTTGTGGCTCGTCAAGGAGTCGTGACAGATTAATATACTGCCTTATTAGATCAATCGACAGATGAACCGACTGTCTTTTCTTCTTTACTTAAAGCATGAAAAAAACATGAATGAACATCAGAAAAAAATGTATTATTTCAGCTGCAGAAAGACGTCAATACACACCATTTTTCAAGTTTAAATCCACCGAAGTTAATTTACTCTCCTGTCTGATTTAATTTGATTCGGTGTTTTGATTGGTCAGATCGCTCGTAAATCAAGCTGTTTGTGGAAGGTCAATTGCAAGTTTATAATCACACAGTTCTGAGCGAAAAAATCTGAATTACAAGAAAAAAGTCAGAATTGTTAGATATAACTCACAGTTCTGACTTTATTACTCACAACTGAAAGTTCTCACAATTTTTGTAAAAAAAAAAAAAAAGAAAAAAAAAAAGTCAGAACTGCAAGTTTGTACTGCAACTCCGAGAAAAAAAGTTGGAATTGTGAGATGAAAAGATTGCAATAATCTTTTTTAAAAAAATTTATTCAGTGGCAGAAACAGGCTTTCATACCTTTAGACTCATTAAAAAAATCTATTATTATCTATATATATTATAACCTATTATCTATTCAGCTTTTGCAACAGTACTGTAATTTAGTAAAAAAAAATGAAACATTGATAACACTAATACTGAAAAAAAAAAAAATCTGAAATAAAATGTCTGAACACTGTAATGAAACTGTTACAATGCAAAAAAAACAGTTAATCATCCTAAAATATATAAGCAAATAAATAAATAAATTTAACAATACAATAAATGTGAACAATTCAACGAACCTAAAAGAATACATGATTCAGTTCGAAATATTAATAAAATGAATAACATTAATCAAATGAATAAAAATGTAAAGAAATAAAAAACAAGAAGACAAAAAGAAAGAAATAAACAAATACATTAAAATTATAATGATATATATATATATATCATTATAATTCAACATCATCAACCAATGATACCAGCAGATGAACAGCCAAGACTGGTTCAGTACAGTACTAAATGTAGTCTTCATATGCAAATCTTGTGTGCCTCAAAAGCATATCACACTGTGTGTAATACTGTGTATAAATGTATGTAGCAGCAACTAAACAACAAAAACACACCAGTTAAAAGTTAGTCTACACTTCCTTCTTTCAAAAACTCATTATTACCCTCACGAAGCAGCAAACACACAGCACACTGCCTTGTTTGGCCTTGATACCTGTTTAATGCGTTTAGACAGCATACATGGAAAGAAAAATCGATTGGTACGTCGGCAAACCTGAAGTGCAGCTTTGCCAGAGAGATACTGTAGTCTGCATTATGGGATTTTAGCAACTGGTTTCTTTAGCATATAAGAAATATTTTAAAGGGGTCATTGGATGCAAGTCCACTTTTTACATGTTGTTTGAACATTAATGTGTGTTGGCAGTGTATGTACAAATCTACCTTATAATGATAAAAATCCATGCAGTGGTTTTTAATTTATCTGTAAAAATAATATCCCCTTTTTCAAATCGAGCCATTCTCAGATACCTGTCGGTGTGCCGTCACACCCACAGAGGCCGCTTCCACGATAGTTGATTGACATGAGCGTCTTACCTCAGACCCGCCCTAAATCAGCTGTAACAGTCCGACCTCCATTGTTTCGATGCGGGAGCAGGGATGTAAGTTAGACAAGAATATCTCAGATTGAGCGATTGAGGTGTTGTGTTGCCAGATGTAATAATAAACATAGTGGTCGTCATTTACTCCCGATATCTGAGCCACTGAAGATGCAGTGGATTACGTTTGTTTGTGAAGGGAATGTGCCTCCCGATACATAAATGCGTCTATGTTTGCGCAAATCATTCATGATCCAGCTTTGCCTACAGCAGAAGTGAGTATAAGTTTTTGTTTCTAATAACCTGCTAGTTAGCAACTTTTGTTGCTAAATTCGCAAAATGCGCCTAAACGCATTAAATGCGGCTAAAGTAAACAATCTCTCCGAGCACAGCTGGTCACTCCACAGAGGGAAGAGAGGGGCGGGGTGAGCAGAGCTCATTTGCATTTAAAGGTGTAATCCATCAGAATGGGTTGATTTTTGTAGAGCTCATTTTGACAAGGTAAAAATGGTGTTGTTTTACACCACCATTGAGAAGTTTTACTTAGTTTCACTAAGACCCTAAAGAATCATATCATATAACTTGTGGAAAATGGACATCTGATGACCCCTTTAAAGAGATTAACAAAGATCCCACCTCATGTGTGTTAAACTTAGTTTTAAACACAAGTTAAACAACATGGGACATTCAGTCTATTAAAGTAAATACTCTGATTAGCCATTATTTAGACATGTTAAGATAAAAAAAAAACGCACAGCACTGTACACACACACACAAAGTCAATTATACACATTATATTCGTCTTACTGTGGGGTGAAATGATGGATCGTAGGACGCATGCAGCCTCAAAGAAGAAAGCCATATGAACACTATCCTAAACTATAAGGTTCACAGAACAAGAACGCAGCAACTAGACATCATTTTATCAGAGGAACAAACACACGCATACATGCACGCATGGCGGATGTAACAAATGGGAACCTTTGAAAAGGTTTTATTCAAATATATGAAAATACAACTCAAGGTAAACAAAGAGGCTGAGCTAGTTCAATAGCCAAATAGACAGGAGCACATTTGTTTGAGACAGTTGTTATTTGTCACCAAATTCGCACTTGAACGGTTTAAAAATGCTTTAATGTTTAAACTTGCAAGACTTAAAAAAGACATACTGAGTACTTATTGTCAAGCACTTGGCTGGTTATCATATAGCAGAGTTGGGATGAACCTGATCACATTTTTTTACAGTATACTATACTGTTATTAGTTCACTATGGAGAAGTTAAGCCATGGAGTTAAAGGCAAACACATTTTCTAGTGAAAAGGTGAACTAAGCTAAGGTGGTGTAAATGGTGCTATGCGTTTATGTTCTTAGTAGCTGCTATTCTGTGGATTCTGGTTTATTTTACCTGTCCACAAATGTGTGCTAAAAAGGTGCTACAAAAATCCACAGATTTCTTTTAGGCAACATGTGTAAGGTCTTGGAAATGATGAGTGAACATCCTGTTTCTTGAGTGGCTGAAGCGCAACTGTAAAATGTGATTTTAAAGCCATTTTCCAGCAGACAAGGAGAAGTGTTCAAGCGTAAATGGTGAGAGGCCTGTAATAGTTGTTTACTGTCCTGCTTTCCATAATAGCAGCTGGTCAGAAAGGTCAACAGTCCGTTCTTTGAGCTGTGCTGTATGAAAGAGCTGTCTTACCACCGCACAGCCCTGTTAAAACACACTGCTTCAACACTGATTACTACCCGAGCCTTTCATGATAGGAATGAAATGAAACACACACATCTGCTTAATGTCACACCATGTTCTCTTTCAAAGACCTCACTAAATAATCTGTATTAAAACAATAAACTGAAAAATGCCTTGCATTATACATGCATGGTTACCATGATCAAGGAAAATATAAAAAGATCAGGGCTTTTTAAAATTGATTTCAGGGAAATATAGATCTAAAATATTTCATATTGCTTGACTAAAACTTGCTTACAAGTCAGAGTGGCTCATTTTAGTTGAGTCAGGTCCACAAATCATTATGAAGGCCTTATAAGGCAGTTGGTCTAAATCAAAACAATTTTTTGCAAACCTTAGCACAAAGGTTTTTAGACATACATTACTTTCTCTCAATACAGTATATCGTACAGTCTTCACAACATTTTTATTAATGTTTTTTTACCATGTTGACTGACTTATTTTCTCGCAAAGGCGAATTTATATCTCGCAATTCTGAGAAAAAAGTCAGAATTTAGAGTTTTTGTTCTTAGAATTGCAATACAAACTTCCGATTCTGCAATAAAGTCAGAATAGTTTTTCCTCGCAATTGTGAGTTTATATCTAGCAATTTCGACTTTTTAATTGCAATTGCAAGTTTATATCTCGCATTCTGACTTTTTCTTGTAATGGCAGGTTTAGATCTTGCAATTCTGACTTTTTTTTCCCCTCACAATAGCGAGTTTATATCTTCCAATTCTGACTTTTGTCTCGCAATTGTGAGTTTACATCTCGCAATTCTGGCTTTTTTCCTCGCAATTGCAAGTTTGTCTTGCAATTCTGACTTTTCTCAATTCTGACTTTTTTTCTCCCAATTGTGAGTTAACATATTGTAATTCTGACTTTTTTTCTCACAATACCAAGTTTATATCTTGCAATTCTGACTTTTTTTTCCTCACAATTGGGAGAAAAAAGTTAGAATTGCAAGACTGAGGCAAAATTCTGACTTTTTTCTCGCAATTGGGAATTTGTCTTGCAATTCTGACTTTATTTCTCACAATAGCGAGTTAATATCTTGCAATTCTGACTTCTGTCCCGCAAATTTGATTTTAAATCTCGCAAATCATACAATTTTTTTTTGCAGTTGTGAGTTTACATCTCAAAATTCATACTTTTTCCTCAATTCTGACTTTTTTTCTTGCAATTGCGAGCTTACATCTCAGAATTCTGACTTTTTCTCTCGCAATAGTGAATTTATATCTCACAATTCTGACCTTTTTTCTCAATTCTGACTTTTTTCTCGCAATTGCAAGTTCATATCTCGGAATTTTGGCTTTTTTCTTGTAATAGCGAGTTTAAATCTTGCAATTCTGACCTTTTTCCTCGGAACTTTACTTCATTACTCCCAATTGCAAGTCTGTATCTCAAAAATCTGAATTGCGAGGTGTGAACTCGCAAATGCGAGAAAAATGTCACAATTGCCTTTTTAAACTTTATTTTCAGTGGCAGAAATGGGCTTCCATATATAATAGTAGTTTCTATCTATCAAGAGTTCCTATTTAAAATATACATTTGTCTATTTAACAGATTCATTATTTATTAAGGTCAAATTGTTTTCAACATAAATGCAATTATGTCATATTTCTGTAAACCCTAATGAAGTAATGTAGTGAAGTACTTTAATCAATGTACAGAAAGAATATTAATGAAAAAAAAAAACTAAAATCAAGAGAAAGTCACAGATAACACAAATAGAATAAGGTAAGGTAAAGGAGACAGCAAGTATCCCCTTAAAATTTCAGTATTTCAACTCAGATCAATCAAACCCCGAGCGACTGTATGGAAGAAAGTTCCAGCAGTCATATTGACCCTGAGGACATTTAAATCTGCCACACTTATGATTTAACACCCAGCACTCTGTGCTCTCAAACTGCCAGAAAGTTTCAACTATAAGTGAATATGATCCATAACTCACAGACTGTAATAAAACAACACTCAGGAGGACACATTAAACCCGTGTCATTAATCACATGACCCGCCCGAGCTCCACTGTGTATTTTGCATTCAAACAGATAAATGTTTTTTGATCAATGGGAAAGTAGTTTTGATAAATGGGAACACAAACACTTCTAGCTATGCAAGCAGCATTGTGTATAAACAGATATACTATCACAAAATAACCATTTTCTATTTGAATATATTTCAAAAAGTAATTTATCCCTGTCCATTTCGCCAGTCTTTAGAGTCAAATGATAAATGCTGTATACATGTTGTACATTGTTAATTATGATTCCATCCTAACTAATGGTAATGAATTGAACTTTATTGTAAAGCATAAAGGACAAAGTTGGCACAACCTTCCCATACCATGTAATGGCAATGAGTCATGATGTTACATCAGTGCTTAAAAAAAAAAGGTTTTGATGATGTCACTGTGTTTGTACACACGCTATGGTATTCCCACGTCAGCTCCCAACAACACACAAAGGCACGCGGATTTCTCCTGATGGACAGCCAGCTACCCTTTAGCCCCGTCACTGTCAATCAACAGCTTGTTTCCATGGCAAGTGCCCAGGCTGCCATGACAACTTGAGATTCTTCAATGCAGTCACTGGCTGAATGAGAATGAGAGGCTCCTGAATATAAAACAACGCTCTATGTATAGCACGTGAATGAGTGGGTTTAAAGGTGCAAACTGTAGTGGACATACAGTGGAAAGACCAGAAACATTCTGTGACACTATACATCACACTGACATACACATTGAAAATGGAGAGTCAATAACCCTCCAATTATGTAATATCTAATTATGATTGAAAATATACTAAATTTGCAAAACGAGTATATAAATAGGTCATAGTATGTTAGTGTCGAAAAATAGTTTCTTATTAATTTGAGTTTGAACCATCTCTTACCACTTGACTGCTGATTCAGGGCTCTTTGTGAGTGACAATTACTTATTTGGGACACACTAGGACTTCTGACACCTGATCAAAACCTAAAAACTACAACCTAAACATATTTTTAATGCATGTGCTTTTTATTCCTTTCCATCCAAGTTAATCATTACTATTACAGAGACGCAATATTTCAGGTACAACTTCATGAAAAGCATAATTTTCCACAGCAAACATATGACTAAGATGTAGGCATGATGAAAGTACTGTAAACAAACAGGGACAAAATTAGCTTTAGCGTCAGATGGCACACCTACAGCCTGCCCACGGATCATCCACGCGATGTCTGATGCATGCTGCACACTAAAATGGCAATGAAGAAGATATTATGTTTTACTTTCTAATGGAAGGTCTACACACATTGTCCTAATTTGTTTTATGTTGCTTATACAACATTCACTGAGACTGCTATGTCATCATTTTAATCAGACACCATTTTGTTGCACCACAGTCTATTATAGTGGTAGAAGCATCGATTTCAGATTCACTCCAGTTTAAGTAGACAGTCCTTGGACAGAATAGGCTACAGTGTGCACTATGCCAATAATCAAAAAGTCTGTCTCCAGCCAAAGCTGGGCTGAATTAGCAAGCCTGTGCCTAAAATAGAACACATCCCAGCAGGATACATTTATCAACAGGTACTTAGTCATCCCTGGACAGCCGTTAAGATGTTTTACATAAAAGACGTTTCCATATACTCCACAAGAGAAAATAAGTTTTTTTTTAGAATTTATAAAAATGACCCGGTTCGAAAGTTTACATGCGCTGAATTCTTATTACTGTGCTACCTGAATGATCCACAGCTGTGTTTTTTTGTTTAATGATAGTTGTTCAGAGTCCATTGTTTGTCCTGAACAGTTAAACTGCCTGACGTTCTTCAGGAAATTCCTTCAGGTCCCACAAATTCTTCGGTTTTCCAGCAGTTTTGTGTATTTGAACACTTTCCAACAATGACTGTATGATTTTGAGATCCATCTTTTCACACAGAGGACAACTGAGGGACTCATACATAACTATTACAGAAGGTTCAAACACTCACTGATGCGCAGAAGGAAAAACAATCCATTAAGAGCCAGGGGTGAAAACTTTTGAACAGAATTAAGATGTGTCAGATTTTTCTTATTTTGCAGAAATATCATATATATCATAACATCAAGACAGTTTAACAGTTCAGGAAAAACAAGGGACTCATGAACAACTATTATTAAACAAAAAGAAAGAAAAAAAACACAGCTGTGGATCATTCAGGTAACAACACAGTATTAAGAATCATGTGTATGTAAACTTTTGAACGGGGTTATTTTTATAAATTCAACTACTATTTTCTCATGTGTACTATGTAAACGTCTTTTATGTGAAATATCTTATTCAGGTCAGTACTACATAAAAAAAAAACATGCATTTTGTATGATCCCTCTTACTCTGGTAAAATAATTAACATTTTGCAGGTTCTGCAAGGTGTATGTAAAGTTCTGACCTGAACTGTACATGCTGCTGATAGCTGAAAATCTCATTTGAACACTGCATATTTAGGTGCCAAAGATAAGTTCACTTGACCAAATGTGAACAGCTATAAAACAAAAGCAGGGTCAGTGTTGTATGATGATGGAAGTAAAGCAGAAATTATTGCACAAAGGAGGAATTTTCCATAAAAAAATTCCCATGAAATCATAAAATTCTGTGCCTTTTAGTACATGTCTGTTCTTTTTGAGGCAAATCAAAATATGACTGTCCTCCAAAGAGTACAACATTTTAGCAGACACTGTCAAAAGTTTGGTGTCTGTAAGATTTTTAAACATTTTTGAAAGAAGTCTCTTATGCTCACCAAGGCTGCATTTATTTGTGATCAACAGTGATCAAATATTTCTATTTTAAAGTGATAGTTCACCCTAAAATTAAAATTCTGTCATTCATTACCCATCCAAATCCATAAGACCTTCACTCATCTTCAGAACACAAATTCAGATATTTCTGACCCTGCATAGACAGCAACACAACTGACACGTTTAAGGTCCAGAAAGGTAGTAAGAACATCGCTAGTAGTAAAATAGTCAATGTGACATCAGTGGTTCAACTGTAATTGTATAAAACTACGAGAACGTGCGCAAATAAAACAAAAATGTCACTGATGTCCCACACAAACATCCCTTTTCCCAGGATCCTTACTTCCAAGCATTTACACAATACAATCACGCCTTCATTAGACATTAAATATACCAAAAGACTATCCATCTTAAAGTCTAGTATAATGAATTCAATCATTCTGACTGCCCTCCCACTCACAAATGTACTCTACACCCATCATATTCGCTGGTGAAGACTGACATTATGACAGGAAGATGATTGGCTAATGTAATCAGAAGAACTAGCTAAACGTCTTCTGGAGGAAGGGAACGAGACAGCACAAGACAGATAAATAACTCCACACATGAAAAAAAAATTGTCAGAAATGTAGAACGTAATACTATATTTGAGGACAAAGAGTTTGACAGATAGTGTAGTGAAGAGAATGAAAGAAAGACCTCTGCAGATTAAGACGTATTTTAGCATAATAACTGGCACACGTTAGATAATGTAAGTAAGTAAGTGTTTCCTCTTTCCTCTGAGGGCTGATGTTGAGTGGTGGCTCATTTCTCCGCTGTAATGGAGAGACTGAGGGGATGCATGTCTGGTTCACACGTACATCCCACCCAGTCGACTCCACTCTGACAAGATGATTAATGAGCAGCAGATACACACATGCACCGCCCATGTTAACGTGGCCAACTTAAGTGTCATTTCATAGGAAATTCACTTTAGTGAATACAATTAAATGCAAGGTATTAGACAACCTCCAACACAGTGTTGGGCTGCTGTTGTTTGTATCATGCGTGCATGTGTTAAACAGAGAGCCAGATAAATGGATCCCAGCAGCAGGACTCTGCTGTGTTTGAAGAACGGCTGTAATCTAATTTGCTGAGTGCAGAGTGATGATTAGTCCCACTGCTGTAAAGCCCACAACACAATTCAGAGGGGATCTGAGATCACACTTTTGCCTCTCTACACTGATCTCAGCAAGAGCCAAGAGGGAAAAAAAACTAATTCACAAGCTCCTTATGCAGCGCTCACTTCTGAAGAGCTCTCAGAGCTGCTGAGGTTTGATTGGTTAGTATTCATTTGTGTCTCACTGAATGTTTGATTTATTTAATTATATTTTTACAGACTTTTTTATTTTGCATTTTTTGTTTGTTTTGTTTATTTTGTTGTTTTGTTTTCTGTTTTATCTTGCGGTTTTGTTTTGGTAATTTGTTTTGTTTCATCCCAATTCACCTACTTACACTATGCCCTAAAAGAATGTACTCTCTTTTTGTGAAGAAAAAAATACATAATTTTAAGTGTGTGGCAGAAGAGTAGGCAAGTTTTTAGAAAAAAAAAATAGTGTCCTTAAAGAGTTTTTTTAAATGTATTTATTTATTTTTTTGTTTTGTATTTCAATTTGCTGTTTTGTTTTATTTTTCTGTTTTGTTTCGCTAATTTATTTTGTTTTACTCTTTTGTTTCATTTTTTTCCATCCTAATCCACCTACTTATATAAAAATGTACATAATTTTGAGATTTTGGAAAAAATAAAATAGCATCTTTAAAGGTCCATTTCTTTTTTATTTATTTCATTTTATTTTATTTATTTATTTGTAATGTTTTCTTGTTTTGTTTTGTATTTCATTTATTTTGTTTTGTTTTATTTATTTGTATTTTTTTTTTTTTACTTTTTTGTGTTTGTATTTTATTTATTTAATTTTTAATATATCTGTTTTTGTATCTTTTTCTGGTTTTGTATTTGTATTTTATTTATTTCATTTTATTTTATTTATTTATTTGTAATGTTTTCTTGTTTTGTTTTGTATTTCATTTATTTTGTTTTGTTTTATTTATTTGTATTTTTTTTTTGTACTTTTTTGTGTTTGTATTTTATTTATTTAATTTTTAATATATCTGTTTTTGTATCTTTTTCTGGTTTTGTATTTGTATTTTATTTATTTATTTTTTTAATATATCTGTTTTTGTATCTTTTTCTGGTTTCGTATTTCATATTGTTGTTTTGTTTTGTTTTGCTCATTTATTTAGTTTTATCTTTTTTTTTTTGGTTTCATTTTTATTTTAGTCCAATTCACCTATTTATACTATGCCCTGAAAGTATGTACTCTTTTTGCAATAAATTGTACAGAATTTTGAATGTGTAGCAGAAGAGAAGGCAAGTTCTTGGAGAAAATAAAATTTGAAGGTCCATTTCCTTTTGAATTTATTATATTTTATTTATTTATTTGTATTTTTCCTTGATTTGTTGTCTATTTCAATTTGTTGTTTTGTTTTATTTGTTTTACTTGTTTTTTTGTTTGTTTTTTTTTTTGCATCTGTATTTTATTTATTTTTAATACATCATTTTTTGCATCTTTTTTCTTGTTTTGTATTTTATTTTGCTGTTTTGCTTTGTTTTGCTAATTTATTTAGTTTTACCAATTTGTTATGCAATAAAATGTGCACATTTTTGAGTGTGTAGCAGAAGAGTATAATTGTTTCTTTTGCGTCTTTAAAGGTCCATTTTTATTTATTTGTTTTTTATTTTATTAATTTATTTATCTTTTAATGTATTTTTTTCTTGTTTTGGATTTCATTTTGATGTTTTGTTTTACCGTTTTGTTTTGTTTCATTTTTATTTTATCCCAGTGCACGTAAGGTATTATTATACGCTAAACGTATGTACTCTCTTTAAATTTGCATACTTTTGAGTGTGTAGCAGAAGAGTAGGCAAATAAAAAAATAAAATTTCATCTTTAAAGGTCCGTTTATTTATTTATTTATTTGTGTTTTTTCCCTTATTTTGTATTTCATTTTGTTTTTTGTTTTGTTTTGTTCTGACCAATCATAACGTTGAATCCGCCATTCTGTCCATTAAACAAATCAGACAGGAGAGTAGATTAACTTCGGTGGACTTAAACTTGAAATTTTCTTTTTAAATTACAACATTTTAAAGCTAAGGCTTTGTTTTATACCAGAAGTAACCTACTCTGTCTTGTCTACCATGTTGTCAATTTCCTCTTTGCTCCACAATATATTTTTTACTGTGTGAGAACATGACGTGCAGTGTGACAGCAGCATTGTATGTCAGACATAGCAACAGTAACTACGGAGGGCGTGTTTTTGCGAAGGGTCAACTGTGGGATCTGCACATCTGCCATGTTTGTAGTTTTTAAAGGGGTGCTATTATGCTTTTTCACTTTTTGAACTTTAGTCAGTGTGTGGTGTGTATCTTTGGGCATAAAAAAGATCTACAAAGTTACAAATC
>JAHKKF010535592.1:23628-36433 GCA_019740295.1 Labeo calbasu | reverse complement strand
AATATGACTAAAATATGACTAAAACTTAATGGCATTTTATTCAAAAGACTATGACTAAAACTAAATAAAAATTTGCTGTCAAAATTAACACTGGTTCTGTTAATGATCTGTATTACGAGGTTAAGCATTATAGCATTTCAGCTGAAATTAAAAAAAAAAAAAATTATAAACATTTTTTTTTTCATTTGGCACTGATTGATAAGTTTTTATATTTCTGTCACAAGATTAATAAGCAAATTTAGTTTTTTAGCACTTAGAGAGAGATTATTTCCTTAAAGTTCATAAAATGTTCTTAAAATACTCTAATTAAAATTGAGTGAAAGTGGCAAAGTGCTACATAAAAAGCATAAAACCTCATTAATTTGCTTGAAAATGATTAGTAGGAAAAGAATCTTGACTCCAAGGCATGGGGTAAATACAAAAGCTTCACTCCAAAACACTTATTTATTTTAATTAGATTTTGTTAGTTGTACAATTCTATTAACAACCTTTGCATCTCACCAGTAATTGTGAGGTTAAAAAGACAGTGGAGCGCTGTGAGATGCACATGTGAGAAATGATGAATTACTGTTAACCACTTTCGAGGACATTGTGTATGTGTTGTGCTTTTTGTCCTCCAGTGAGTCTTGGCTGACCCAAAACTCTTGGGATCAACTTCTGGTACTAAACATGCTGACTTATTAGTGTGCAGTGTTCTCTCCTTCACAGGCCTTGGGGCAATCATGATACTGAAGCCGCCAAATGATTACAGCAGTCTAGTGCAATGGTTATTTTATCTCTTGTGTATATTTTAGATGCGCATGAGCCGTGGTCACACATGAAAGTAAACCACAGTGCAAAATCAGTATGTGGTAGGAGAATTGCTTATTACAAACTCCCTTAAATTCCTACAGTCCGCCTAAATGAGATGCCAGCCACTGAAAAATTTTACAAAATCACAAATGTCGAGAGGCAGTATGTTGCAGCAGAAAACAAATTAGCAACAAAAATGTAGAGAATCTATTTATTTATTTAGTTGGTTAGCTAGTTAGCTATTTATTTATTTGTTTGGTTATTTTGTTTCTCTAGTCTGTTTACACTGAATTTGATCACATTGCATTTTTTTTCTCAGACATTACAGATGAATATTTAGAATAACTTCTTCAATATGTTACAGTAATCATTCATTTGTTTACCATCTGCAGGAAGATGATTACAAATAGATCTTGTGTTCCTCTGGATTTGCTTCCTCTACATTCTGTTTCTAGCGGCTGGATATCCATTAACTTTACTTAGTTTGCAAGCTATAGAGCAAGCTAGCAATTTCCCTGGCAGAGTTCTACGAAAACTGATTTTGCTTTAAAAGATGTTATGCAGGCTTTAGGTTTAGGGATTTTACACTGACTCTTTTTGCAGGATACATCGCTCAATGAAGTCAATGATCTGATTCAATAAACAGAAAAGAAACAAGTGACTAGATTCATAAGACAGTAATTGAATCATTAATTCATTTGCTAAAAAAAATACAACAACACCAATTTATCCAGAAATGCCACTATGCCTTGCTCCGAGATATTTAAAAGCTGATTTTGCTTGGAGTTATTCCATGAAGTTGCACTTACAATCTGTACAACTAAAGCACATTTCTTCCACAAACGTTCACAGAATTCCATCTTCAGCATTTTACCTTCATAGGCTTGATTGAAATGTTCTGGACATGTATGGCAGTGGAAACTCTCCACAGTAATGGTCTTTTACTCTTCTAATCCCCGCATTCAGAGTTTGGAACGGCCTTGTCTGTAGGTCGTAGCTTTTGCAGTGCAAAGCTGGCGGTTTTCCTGTTTACCTGCTGACTCAGATGTTTCAGATCTTTGACCTCTTCAGTGATCAGCCGGGTGATTGTCAGGTATGTGTGCACAGGCATCATCTCAAGGCCTCTTTGTCCTAGACCTGAGGTCTTCCTGAGCAGCATGTATTCCAGCAAACAGATCATACAGCACTTCTCAGCAAAGCTAAGAACACATAGTTCCTGTACAAAAAAACAACAGTATGGGTGAATTGTAAGTCTGGGACATGGAAAGATAATTGGCTTAATAAAAAATGAATACCACATGCAGTGCAAGAAGGACAAAGCAGTAAGTGGGGGAGCTGGTCGTTAAAAATAAATCACATTTGAGTGACAGCTTTTAATATAGAATTCATAGAATATAAAAGAGTATGCAGACAAACACTGCAAGATCAATGTTAGGGAAATCTATCTATCTATCTGTCTATCTGTCTATCTATCCGTCTATATCCTGAATGATGTTAAAGTCTAAATACCTGTTCAGCATATTACAACATGTATTGCCGTTACTAAATGTATCAGTTTTTTACACAAATTGGATGTGTGAATGAATTGATAATTCACTCATCAAGTCAGCTACCTGCTTCATCTCTGCAATAGCAGTGTTTTAAATGAATCAGTTGAATGAATGATTCACTCACTCACTCATAAAGACTTATCACAACTCACTGGTTTAACATTGAAATCTATAAAGTGTCACTGAAAAAAAAAAAAAAAAAATAATAATAATAATAATACACAGTAAGACAGACAGTTATAGAAACTTTCCCAGTCCCAGGACTTTGTGCTGTGTATCAAATAGGACAATACCTAGCATTTGGATAATAAAACATATTTCAGTTAAAAATCACGCCAGTGTCTGTGATTTGCACCATTTAAACATAATATCCAAAGACTGCTTTAATAGAATTTTCTAAACTGAGATGTTAATGTCATTAGAATGACGCACAGTGCTCAGACAACATTTACAGAAATATTTCAATATTTTTTTCTGAAACTATTGTTACTTTGACTATTGTTCACTCTGCGGTGGTCACTTGGTCAAAAAAAAAAAAAAAAGTTTTCCCCTTATCAACACACAAGTTGTGTGAAACCGTGAGGGTGTGAAACTAAACATTGTTGCCAGATGGCTCAGTAATGCGTATGATGGTTTTGTGGGGCCAGTTTTATGGGAGGTGGCTGTTCCGTGACAGTGGTTACCCTCTACGGCCATATATTTTCACCTCTGTCAAAATTCATTGACGTATAGAGGAGAGTCACAGAGCCCACAGCTGCACCTGCACAATGGAGAGGTAGAAACTTTTCATCTAAGCTATTCTATACATCAAGAGCTAATAATATTGTCTTCTTAAAAAGGTTAGTTCACCTAAAAATGAAAATTCTGTTATTTTAGTGTCACAATTTAAAAATAATTACTTTATTCAACAATTTCTTTGAAGAATGTCTTTAAAGAATTTTGAAGAAATTGTTAAATAAAGTCATTATTTTTGTTTTCTTTGCACACAAAAAGTATTTTCATAGCTGCATAAAATTGTGGTTGAACCACTAATGTCACACGGACTTTGTAACGTGTCAGTTGCGTTACTGTCTATGCAGAGTCAGAAAGCTTTCAGATTTCATCAAAAATACCTTAATTTGTGTTCCGAAGATGAACGAAGGTCTTACGGGTTTGCAACGACATGAGAGTTTATTTATTTATTATTTATTTATTTATACAGCGCTTTGTAACAAAACAGGTTGTGTCAAGCAACTTTACAGTATTCCCGTGTCAGTGTTTCCCGTGGTCTTGCGCTGACGGCCTTATAGGTGACAAGTGCCTCACTGATGATCCGTCTCTGGGGCTCATCTAGTTGACATGAGAGTGAGTAGTTCATGACAAAATTTTCATTTTTGGGTGAACTAACCCTTTAAGTCTGCAAGGATAGTTGCGACAATGCTAGTAAGTATCTTTTTATCTTTACTTCTGACTCGAAAGTTGAATTCATAAATTACAAATAGAAAACACATTAAAACAAAAATTGCTCAGGCTTAATTGTTGAAAGCCCTATTCAGGCAGTAATTGTTTCTCATGTGGACCTGTGTAAAAATACATTTGCATGGCTCCTCAGTGATGAAAACTCATGCATTTGGATGAAAATGTTTCCCTGGTAAGGGGTGAGCTTTGTGATCCTGTGAACAAAGGAATGCACTTCTCACATGGTCAGTCACATGTTCAGAATTTAATAGTAGGTAAATTATTTATTCATTGAAATATCCATTTTTATAATAGGATTACCTCATATCCCCATGAGAAACAGCTACCTTCCGAAAAGCAGTAAATGTTTATTTTTTTTGAACACAGTGTCTTTGGCATTTAAACTCTGTACTATTAAAGGGATAGTTTACCCAAAAACATAAAAAATATGCCATACTTTGACATGACTTCCTTTCTTTAGTGAAAAACAAAAGATTTTTTCATATACATGCATTCTCTTTATATGTATTGCTCAACTCTCTTTACATTGTTATAGCAAGAAAAAAAAAAACACTAAATGAAAAACACAGTAGCCATAAAATTGATTTAGACAACTAAATTTCATAATTCACTTCAGCTCTCCTGAGGTCTCAAGAGGTTTCCAATTTGCATTGAAAATGTATATTGTGGTTATTTTATACAGAGAATCCTTCCTCCCATGCCTCTGTCTGACAAACCCCAAAGACAGCCAGACTTTACTTATGCAGAGTTGGATGGCAAGGTGGACGTCTCCTAGGGAGGCTGTGTCATGGGGTTAGACTCCAGGTGTTACTCTGAGGGTAACTTCAGCTCTCTCTGTCTTTGCACGTACTCCTCCAGTGAACATGTTCCCCAGCTCTGCCCTCTACACAAAAGAGCACGTGCCACCTGCAGGATGATGTTCTCTCGGTCAGATAGTTAAAACGATCATTAAAGCTGCACAATTACATTATTGATGTATAAGTTTGGGTGCGTCTTTACACACTTTAGATTGCTTTACAGTATTTTTATTTGTGAACTATTCTTCTTCTTCTTATTATTATTATTACCTTTTTAAAAAAATAACTTGAATAGATGCACATCTTTGTCTTATATGTTTCCTCTTCCTCCTCCAAACAGTCTTTTTAGGACGAGAATGAGCCAGTGCATTCAGCTCACACATTACCTGACCACACTCGGAACCCCTCTCATTTACATTTAGAGTGAATAGCACTCTGCCGCAGTCTCCACACTACTAGGATGAAGCTACTGTTTACAGTTGTATTGACAGTGAGTCAAGCAACTGTTATTTGTGTCCTCAGTGTTTTGACATTCCTCATAGTCAGTGTCTTTACGGCAAATGGTTTTGCGCATTAAATGCAAATACAAAGCACATCATTTTCTGTTAATGGTGTGGAAAAATGAACGGTGTATTTTGAAATGTAAACAACAGATACGGATCTAGTTTCTGGCAAGTTCAAAACACAAAGTCTGATACTACTATTAAACTCTTCATGTTTTGGCAATGTTTTTGCCAAAGACTTTGCTCTGTGACCATCCACAAAATGTTTTCCTATATCCACACTTCCATTCAAAAGTTTGGGGTCAGTAAGAGTTTTCATCAAAGAATCCTGGAAAAAAGTCTGTATCACTCTACTTTAGTCCATGGATATTGTCCCTATGCAATTAAATGACTCACAACCAGCAGAAACAAAAGATCTAAAGTCCTAAGCTGGTCCCTCCTGCTCAGGACAAGCATAAACCAGCTAAGGACCAGCATAAACTAGCTAAGGACCATCTTAAACCAGCTAAACCCAGCATCCATCCTTCAAAACCTACCTAACCATCATATGCTGATTTTTTTTTTAACAGGGACAATTGGATTTCTTCATTGCTAATATGTATTTGTGAGATTTGCATTACATAAATAAGCTTTCCATTGATGTATGATTTGTTAGGATAGGACAATATTTGGCCAAGATACAACTATTTGAAAATCTGGAATCTGAGGGTGCAAAAAATCCAAATACTGAGAAAACTTTTAAAGTTGCCCAAATGAAATTCTTAGCAATGCATATTACTCATCAAAAATTAAGTTCTGATATATTTACGGTAGGAAGTTTACATAATATCTTAATGAAACATGATCTTAATACCCTAATGATTTTTGGCAAAACAGAAAAATCAATAATTTTGACCCATGCAATGCATATTTGGCTATTGCTACTAATATACCTGTGCTACTTAAGACTGGTTTTGAGGTCCAGGGTCACATTTGGCCTGAATGGATGGACAAGTGCCAAATGTGTCAAAGACTTTTTGGGAATTCATTTTTGGAATGAGAGATTATAGCCTTAAGCAGGAGTAAACAGCAAATGAACACACTAATAAAGCAATGTATGCTAAGTGTATTAAGTAATGATGCTCTTATTAGCGTGACATCCGAACATAAGCGAGTCCAAAACATGTTATTGGTAATGAGAGGAAAAACCTTTGGCTCTTAAAGCAGTGAAGAGAAAAGAATTTCAAGCGAGTCTGTCGCAACAGAAAAGTGGACTAATTAGCTTTGCGTTAGGAGCTAACGGTTTTCACTGCCGAAAATCTGTACTTTCCATGGGGTTATTCATCAAACTGGACACGAGGCTGCGAAAACTCAATGGAATTGTCACAGATTAATTTGCAGCTGGGAAATGTGTTCTTGCAAGCTTGGGTAAAAAAGACCTCTTTTAGTTAACCTATAGTTAATAAAATAATGTCTTTTTACTGATTTGCCATTACTGCTTTGATTACAGAGGGATCAATCTTTGAATGTAAGAGCATTGGCTATCTATTGCATCATTCACATATTCATCACCGAATCTATAAAGTTGAATGTTTAAAGGCGTTTAAAGGGAGCACTGCTAAAACATTCCAAGACGGAAATATCCGCAGAGAGATTCGTATCTCCACATCTACATGTGTTCTCCCACAGCAGACGGCTACAGGCAGGTCTTCTAACCTCGTGCACGGAGAGGCTCCGTGGCTATTTGCTGGAATGCAGTGCGAGTTCAAGAAGCAGAATGGAAAATGCCCTGAGTTTGAAACACGACAGAAAAAAAAAGAAAGAACGAGAGAGTAAGTACCTGAATGGAAGCAGTAGGCCAGACACGAGTGGCTGCCTCATGTCTGAAGCCTGCTGCTTTCTCTTGTCAGTGTGTGGTGTACTTTCTCTCTTTTCATGTCTGTGTGTCTACAGAAGAGATGTACTGCTTTCATACCCCAGCATGGAGGCATTTGATATTCATGGAGAAGAAAAAGAGGGAAGGGAGAGAAACATCAGCAGGGATGGTGCTCAGTGCATAAGATTACCTAGTAATTATCAAGCCGACTCAATCACAGAGAACTGGCAAATACACACTTGGTGCAGGCAGTAATCGCGAAGATTATTTCGAAGGGGGAACCGAGGAGCACATAGGTTCTTTCTGCTCATCATTTGAAGTCATATGAGCCTGGTGAGGCATATTACTTTGTGTCCCAGTTCATCTAAGAGCACGAGGAAAAAATAAACAACTCTTGAATTATAAGCAGACTCACACTGACATAGTCCAAACCGCCACTGCTCTACATTGTTTATCCGCAACTTTCTCTTCTCATGTATTAAAATTGACTTGCTAATGTAATCTTGAAATGTGACACTGCCTTTTGCTTGAGCACTGTCTGAAATATAACAACACATGGAGATGTGTTGTTTATTTTCCTGTAAAAGGAGAGAGACAGAGAGAAAGAGAGACATTGTTCCATTACAGGGAGTCTACTGTGCCTCAATGGCCTCTTTTATCAAAGATAAGTAGTATTGATTTACTTCAAGGCAGAGAAAAGTATTGGACTTAAGGTCTGGCATTTAATAATCTCCACCTAATCCATGATGCACGTGGAGCTACGGTACTTGAGATCTCGTTGAAAACCCTAGCGTTGTTTATTGTCGAGTTGTATAATTTACCCTGAAAGAAGCTACAAATGAGATTGAATGTTTTGAAAGATAAACACTTTAAATTGATATTGTATCTGTGAACTATAGTTATCAAATATAAAGCGTTGCGAACAAGATCAGCCTCTGTCACAGAGTTGATCTCAGCACCAAAACACAATGATGTGACCTGCGCATTGATGTCCAATCTATTTATACAGAATGACATTGAGAGAAACGCAAATGTGTTCTCCTCTTGCTTGATTAGCTCTGGTGCATCTCTGGTCTTCTGAGAGGCATGCAATTTTCACCCTCCAGCTCAAGGGTGGAAGGAACACCCACCCCTCTATTTAGAATGGGTTGAAAAACGGTTGATAATTATGTGGTGTGAGAAATACCGAAAATGAAAAAAAGGAGGGGTGAGCTGGCGTTGGTTAAGCTGGTTTGGATGGATGATATGTCAGTGCACAGCGTCTGCCAGGTAGGTATTTCTCTCTTCTTTGGTTTGGGCTCTAGGGGGAACAAGGGTCTTCCCTTTTCCTGCAGGTGGGCATTAGCTCAGGCACGATCAAAGACCTCTGGTTGACAAGGCCAACACTTTCATTCCCTAACCTGTGTTTACGGCGTGTGTGTGTGTTTTCTCTGAATCGATGCCAGAAAGAGGTAATGTGTTAAAGGGGAGAGAGAACACCCCTGTTTTTTAAGCGTGTTGCTGGTGCAGGATTAACGATCAGAGTAGCAAAACTCGCCTATTGGTTGCATCAAGCGATCAATGGCGATGAGCAAGGCAGATGTGAGGGGAGCAGGAGGGTTGCCGGCAGACATGCAAAGCACGAGCGGCCTGTTAAAACGCCTCCATTCCTCACCAAGATGGAGTGCCCATCCTTACTGAACAGACAAGGTGAGGCACAGCTGAGACCCAGGTTAAACGCAGCAGGATTTCGAGAATGGAATGATTATGTCAATTTGTGGAATTGAATGCTTGCTTCATCATTTACATCACAAAGTGTCATCTGCAGCGCACATGTATTTGTGTCGCGGTACTGGGGATGGGTGAAAAGTGTTATTGATGGCAGGAATCACCTGTTAACACAAACACAACTGTTAGAGTAAGACAGACAGTTCCAGAAATAGAAAATAGAAAAGAAAAAGAAAAAAATATCATTCAAAAGTAAAATCAAGGTAAAATGCCTACACTTAATATGCATCAGTGTAACATCTGATTTGTTTGTTTTTGTTTGTTTGTTTGTTTGTTTGTTTTTTCAAAAGTACGACTTTTGACTTTTGAATGGTCATGTAAGATTGGAATCATGTCTTGTTATTATGTGAACAATTGCAGGCCAAATCAATGAGAGAAATGCTCAAAGTATGTTTCTCCACCCTGCGGAATGCAATTGTTGCCCTCAACTAAAATATTAGAACAACTGCAAGACTATGCTAAAAATTGCATCATAAACAATCACAATTAAACAAATGCCTAGTTATTTCATGAAACTCTAGATGGCGCAGGCAGACGTGTTAAAGTAACTGATGATATTCACAGCCTTATACCACTTGGCACAAGCTGACTGGTTCACGTCGCGTACACAGCCAATGAGTTTGAACCTTTACCTTTAAATGGCTGGTTGGCATTCACTTGAGCCTTTCGCAGCAGCGCGCTTTGAGTTCCTCTGAAACTCAGCTAGATAAGTAAACATTCTCACTCTTATTTTAGTGCTTTATTGCGTTAGTCAGCTTTAATTTGTAAAAGTATGCGCAGGTTGTTCCGAGAGAAGTAACGTTAATTACCAAGCATGTCGTGTTCATATAACAGCAGCAGCAGCAGCTTATAGTTCATGTTTGTAAAAATACAACGCCAAGTGAAACAGTAAAGTGAAGGGGATTATCCTATTTGCTCGAAACCTTATATGTTTAAATATTATCTTGGAATCCACTTCATAAGGGAGCGCTCACTCTTAAAGGGGCCACATCTCTATTTCACTCGTTACATTTGGTTCAGCCATAGTGCAGTGTTTATTATGAAAGTCATGTTTAGTGGTGGTTTAGTCAGTAATTCGTTCAAAATATAAAGATGCTACTACCAATAATAAATCGGTTCAGTTTAGTAGCCAGTTTACAATGCAGCATAATATTAGGGCACTTTTAAACTTGGAATTTTCTTATTTGTTTATTCAGCTGGGCTTACAACAATTCTAGTACTTTCATAGAGTGTGGCAGCAGTATCCATAGAAATTCAGATTGTGTTATTAGCAAACTATTAATAGCTGCATGCATAGCAATTAAGTGTTTTATTAGTAGCAGCAGTAGGTAAACCGTAGTTGCTGAAGTTTCAGTGGGTAAACATGGATGTTATGTGAACTCTTTAAGTGAATAAGAATTATTAGCATTTTGTTTATTTATAAAAGGGCTATAGCAATCATAAGTACTTGTACAGCTGTATAGCAGCAGTATGCATGGCTATTCAGGGGGGCGCCCCCCTAATATAATGATAGGGGAAACACTGGAGCAGTTTCAGATGCAATGTTAAATAACCTTAGCAGCAGCATGCTTAGCAAGTTAGATTATTATTGTTTCTAATATAGCAGTGACAGCATATAGTACTTTTAGTTACATGAAATTCCAATGAATTGCATGGGATAAGTAATGTGAAATAGGTATTTTATTACTTTTGCTATTTAACAGGGCTACAGTATTGTAAACTCTTCAAAGTGAAATGGGCATTATTGATTGCGTTCGCTTGTTTAATAAAGAGGTTTATAGCAATTCTAAGTACTTTTGTGCAGTTGTATTAGCAGTATGTTTGCAGTACGCTATTCGGAATTTTATAGCATGCTGTAAATGGCAAATTCATATGCACGATAAATAATAATTTTAGCAGCAGCATGCATAGCAAGTCAAATCGTTATCGCTAATATACTGTAGTAATGGCAGCAGAAAGCGCTTTAGTGATAACTCACTGATGGTAAATTAACTCTTTAAAGTGCAGTAGGCATCTTATTACTTTTGATCATTCAACAGGGTTTACAGCAGATTTCGTGCAGCAGCAGTAGCACTATTTGCTCAGGCCACCCGAGCCTGAGTCAGGTGGTTGCTGGGGGTTACTTCATCTATCAGCCTACAGCGTGATTCCTGTTTATTAAAGACACGCATAGTGCGCGTTTCAACCTTGAGCTATTGGCTCAGACACACATAGTTATTTAGGTCATTAGTTGAATAAACATAAGGGTGCAGCACCCAGGTTCACATTGCTGAGCCACTAGTTAACTTTTCTGGGCTTCACTAGCCTGGAAACACATTAAGATAGCGTGCTGCTCTAAGATTGTCCAGATGAAAGCCAAATGGATGACACTTTCAGCTACCGCAAGAGAAGTTGGGCATTCCAAATCTATGATTTCTCGAATATTGTAAGTTTACAATGACACTTATTCAATCAAATCCCCTAAAAAGGCTGGCTGTCCATGCAGACAAATTGCTGAGAAGACTGGATAATGCAGAGACTCTTAATGGGGAATTGGTTCAACACTGCAGCTGGAATTGCTTGCCATTTCAGCACTGATCAGGGTAAGGTTCTGTCTTGGGACATTTAAGAGAAGTAGGACCACACTCTGCAGTGGCCAAGTCTCTCAACAGCAGAAAGAATAAAAAATTTAGGCTAGGCTTTGCTGCAGAACAAGAGAACTACTCCATAGTAGTGATGAGAGCAAGTTTAATTTATTTGGTGAGAAACATTTGATCGGCATCAAACTGAGGAAAGTCTTAAGCCCAAGTGTGTAAATAAGTCAGTGAAAGGTGGAGGAGGAAGTGTCATGGTTTGGGGGATGTTTTCTGCAGCAGGAGTTGGGAGTCTTATACAGATGCATGGCAGGGTGAATGCAAATGTTTATCAGAACCTCCTTCAGCAACATGCAGTTCCTTCACTTCAAGCATCTTACAATCAACCTTCAATTTTCATGCAAGTCAATGTCCCCGTCACAGCAAAATGGGTAAAACAGTTCCTTGAAACAAAGAACACTGACATAATGGAATGGCTGGTCCAAATTCCTGATCTAAACTCGACTGAACATTTCTGGAAAATCCTTGGTGAAGTTATGGCTAAGAAACCCACTGCAGTCACCAAACTATGGAAGAGAGTGGAGGAATAGTGGAGCCAGAGCAATGTGAGAAACTAGTAATGTCCTGTGGCCACAGATGTGCAGAAGTCATTCAAAGTAAGAGCCTCTACACTTCCTACTAATTTCTGACAGCTGTAACCCTCCAAAATTTTAGTTGTAATCTTTTTTTCGTGCTACAGCGGATGATGTTCTCTAATTTTGATCACTGTGTTTTCCACAAAATAAAGGTTTTAATTGAAATGCCTTGGTTATTTTGTGAAACATTTTAGTAGAACAGTGGCACACCCACAGCTGCTACTCCTTCATATTTTGAGCAATTAAGATTAACAATATTTAAAAAAAAAAAAAAAAGTATATATAGTTATAGATTAGTCCCTCACATCTGCTGCGTTCTCAAAACTGGCGATTTGATAATACCTAGAATGTCAAAATCAACTGCAGGCAGCAGATCTTTTTCTTACCTAAAATTGTTTTGAAATTGCCCATTTCTTTAACCGGCTTACACATAACACACTAACACATTTCTATTATTCAAATCCATTAAAGGATTGTTAGGCTGCATTAATTGGGTCAACCAGAACCAGGAACACTTCCCATAACACCCAGTGTAACTTGTTGCATTGTAAGAAGAATGGCATCTACGCTAATAGTCTGTTTCATTCTGATTCCGAGGTCACTGTTGTCACCCAGATCCAATCTGTATCCAGATCAGATGGTCACTGCAGTCCCCTGAATC
The DNA here is from genome assembly GCA_019740295.1 of Labeo calbasu. Lineage (NCBI taxonomy): Eukaryota > Metazoa > Chordata > Actinopteri > Cypriniformes > Cyprinidae > Labeo > Labeo calbasu. The sequence continues at coordinate 23,842 of JAHKKF010535592.1, read as the reverse complement.
CAGTCTGTATCCAGCCCAGATGGTGGATCAACACCTAGAGACGACCTCTACAGCTCTGAATGTCAGCAGAGACCACGTCAACTAGAGGAGCCCCAGAGACAGATCCCCATTGAAGACCTTGTCACCTAGATGGCCATCGGCACAAGACCACGGGAACCTGATGAGTCGTCTGCACGCTCTGACTTTGCTGCAAAATGGAACAAACTGCTGGTTC
>JAHKKF010535592.1:6460-23578 GCA_019740295.1 Labeo calbasu | reverse complement strand
TTTTTTTTTTTTTTTTTTTTCCATTTCTGTCACCGTTCTGTCAGTTTTGTTTCCTTGCCGCTGTCGCCTCTGGCTTGCTTAGTTGGGGATGCTTAATTTCCAGCGGCATCATATATTATTTGAACTGAACTGAGCTGGATGATAACATGACTGAATTTATGACTGAATGCCTGCCTTTGACTGAAACTTTAGTGTTTACTGTTGTCCTTTTGCATTATTGGCACACTATTTTCTATTTAATACTGTAAATCTGCTTTGACAATCTGTATTGTTAAAGGTGACTTGACTTAATTGTTCTCTAATTTTAATCTCAACTGCAGATATACAAAAGTAACAAAAGTTACTGTTAACAACCCCCACCCCCATTGATCTATAGTTTTATTAGTTTATCGTTTTCTTATGTTTTTAATGAGGTAATCTGGTATTCAGGTCGAGTTTTATATAATTGCATTGTCCAGGCATTTCATTGTGTTCCATTTAAAGTTTTTCTATTACCAATCCATGCTGCACTCTCTAGAGTGATCCGGCATATCATAACGTACCCAGGACAAATCAATCTTTCGCTATACCTCATCCAATAAAGTCTGCGCAGAGCTTATAGCGGGTCCATTGACTGAAGTCTTTAATCACCTCAGATGAACCTGACCTTTAAGTATTGTAGTATCGTTTGAGGGTTACGCTGTGTCATTATGACAATAAGCTGGCTGCTTCGCCTCAGCGAAGTGCCCGATGATTTAAACATGCTGACCTTACAAAGGAAAACTGTCAAAAACTTTGTCAAATCTCTGAGGTATCCAGCCACAAAAATCAGAGGATCAATCAAGCTGACTCAAGCGTTTTGCGGGTGCTCTCTTCAGCATGGAGGGGGTGGTAGTGGGGTGTCACACTCTGATAATACAGCAATCTATCATGGCGATGAGACTAAGTATTGGCTGCCTGTGACAGGCACTGAGGAATGGGACTAGACTAAGACAGACTTCACATACTCACCCGATCAGCAGTCTGGCGCCTGAACGAGGAACGCTGCTCCAAATCCATTTATTCAACCACTGCCTCACTTTTTTATACTTTGAAAAGGACACTTTTTGTTCATCACTTGACAGTTGTTCCACAAAGGTAAGGAGACATGAAAGCGATTTGTCCATTTCAATGTATTGTTCGTGCTGTTCGAGAAAAATCTCCACAGTTCCTTTGAAATCCACTGTATTGGCCCAAAGAAGTAATCTGAAAACTAACAATATCTAAAGCTAAAACATGAAGAGATGATGAACATCTGAAAAACACCACGTCATACACTCTGCTTTTCTACAATAATCAGAACCTTTTTTCAAACGTGAGCTCAGAACTCTAGAATCTCTCTCTCATTCTCTCTACACATTTGATGTTTGGCTGATAGAAAGATGCTCCACTTATAAATATGTTTATTGTGTGATCATCCTGGGACGGGTATTCATTATGCCCATAAATACATAATTAATGTACTTACACATTTTTACACTAATAAGCCTATTTGAACCCACTTTATATTGTGTCTTTAACTTCTATGTACTACATTTAAATTACATTTGATACAATGTACATACTGTGTACATACAGTACATGGTTTTATATTGTACTTCATATATATTCAATATATTTAAAAATACTGATTTAGCTTTTTTTGGCTTTTGATAAAGGTTTTTGTTTTGAGTAGTGGGGGGAAACATACAACATACATTTTTAAGCATTTAAGTGTAAATAGCGATAGAGGCTAAACACAAATAGCAATGCAATATAAAATAAAAACACAATTATCTGCACCTCAGTATTTTAGAACATAAAAAGTATGCAGTAATCACATATTGAGTGTAAATTATAGTTTTAATTCAATTTATTAAGTGGTTGCTGCCATATTGGGACAATAAGCCCTCTCTACACATACCCTAACCCTATCCGATACTTTATATTTAACATTTTGATTATTTCCTTAATTTTTATTCAAAATAAATGATATCCTTTCCGATATGATATGAGATTTGAAAAGGGCTTGCCAGAAGGCACATTCGAACCCAGGTCAATCTGCGCAACTGGAACTGACCGTTAACAGCCCTCTTTTGTAGTGTTGACTAATCCAATCATACATTGGTGGGCGGAGTTAGTGTAAATAGCCTCTGCCAACAAGGTGGACTATTTGCACTTTGCAGCGTAAATAGTAACGCTAATTCACGCGATTTCGTACGACCACACTCCTACAAATTCGTATGTTTTCAATGGCGGGTAGGTTTAGGGGCGGGGTTAGGTGTAGGGCATTAGTACAAATTCATATGTATTCTGAAACTTGTAAAATACATACGTTTTAGCTAAAATCATACGAATTCGTAGGAATTAGCCACCTTGTAAAATATATATACGAATTGCCGTGAGAGTGGGCTGTTAAATAGACACTCCGTTTATGTTATTGTACTTTATCTGTTTGTACATTTTTAAAGTTTTGTGTGTGTGTGTGTGTCTTCACAGTCTTCACTTTAGTAGCACTCCAGGTTTTTACAGAGGGGTTTGTTCATATATAATTGTACTGATTTTATTTCCAACAACAGGGTATGTATGTATGCTTGTATTAACATTGACAATATTTTATTCACGTAGTGATAACAATCAAAACTCCATTCAGTTAAACTATTTGACTCTAATAAGTCAACAAAATGAAACAAGAATTTTAAACCTGGCTTTATCTAATATACAGATTTCTGTTTTGCAAATGTATGCAAATTAAATTCAGAAAACTTGTAACAAAACAATATTTGAGAATATGGTGGCTGGTCAATCAATCCACAGAGGTCTGGGCTAAGCCCTGAATACTCACCCTAGAACCACTGCTGACTTTATATATTTAACAGCACTGAAAGTAATCCACCCCATAACAGATCTGATACCGTTATTATAAGACAAAATATCAGTTTTACCATGACGAAGCTTCAATTGGCTTCATTGCATGAAGCAGGCGCAGGTATTTGGAATTTCACTCAAATTAAAATTTAGTTTCAAGCCAAGCTGCAACAGTGGATCAAAAATAATACAACATGCAATACATAGCATTCTCCATTTACATTAGGAGAGATCAGAACTGTCACTGTAATCAGCGGCTCTTCAGAATCACACACAGCGCAGATTCCAGCACCTGATGCAGGATGATTGGAGGCACATGTGGCCAATTTGGTCTAACCCTGAATGCAGTAAATGACCGCCAGAAGACTGAAGAAAAAGCAACGAGAGAATTCTAGTAATCAATCTCTTCTTTCCCAGTTATTCATACAGATTCTGAAGACTGAGAACAAGGCCACTGCGAAGACCACCGACAATCTACACATTTATGAGATCCTTATAACTTCTCTTAAAATACTCCAGCCTTCTTGAAAGAAACACTGAGGACTTCTGTTTATGAAAGCACACTACGCTACTTGATTATTGTAAATACATTCACCCTTCAAGGTATATTGCACCATATTAAAGACTGAGAATCTAATTATGCTACTCTGGCAATGCCGTAAAAGACTGCGATACAAGAAGACAACAGAAAGAAACAAGCAAATCAAATTATTCGTGTATCTTTCCGATAGTTGTTTTAATATTAAGAAAAAGAAAATCAATGAATGCTGAGGGGAGCGCATTGAAACTATGCCTTATGGGGAATAACACAATGATTCTTTAATTCAATTACTGTATATTATTTCTTGTACAGGAAGAACACAAGGTGCTGTTGTAAATAGAAGATAGAACATCTGTACTAATCTGTCTATGAGAGTCAGCGGCGAGGCTGAGGCAGAGATAAGCCAATCTAAGCTGAGGCGTCAGGAATGACATGAGACGACTGAGTGGAGAGCTGTTGGGATGCTCTCCAGAGGAGCATGAGAGGCATCACGAATCTATTACAAACCCTATTAAAGGTACCAGAGCTGTCAATCAAACAGGAAATCTAAAACCGGGAGATAGCGACTGGGCAGCGAGTCAAACACAGTGCTGATTTGTGAGTGTGTGTGTGCGTGTCTAAGCGTACATTTGACATATGAGTATGAAAGCATCTTAGCATTATTTGAAAGTGCAGTAGGCTAGGAGATGGATCAAAACAGACCTAAAATTAACATTTGATGCTAATGAACAAAAACTAGATCGTTTTTCGGTTTCTTCACTGATTTCACTATTGCAGAACAAAGAGATACTATTAACGAAATAACAAAAAGCTTCCGAAATAGTATCAACATCTGGAGCAAATAAAACGCCTGCAGTTTAATCAGAAAAAGTGGAATCCAACCAAGCTTTGCACAGCTGTCTCAAGAGCTAATGCTAGTCTGTCAGGGCAACAAATGGAATATAATTAAGCCGTTCTTTACGTATTGGCATTCTTTGCAAGTTTCCTGATGATTTGTTGTAATTTGTGAGGAATCGACATTATGACTAGTTGGACAAGAGAGGGCATACTGTTTAGATTGTTGTAGGACAGTTCTAATTGAGGCGGACTGTGGGAGCTGAATTCTCAATTAAACAGCAATGAAACAACTTAGTCTTTAGCTTTGTCTTATCCGTTGTATTTCTTACAGGAACATCAATATGTCACAAAGGAAATAATTGCGGCTGCAGTAACACCCTGTCTGAATGCTTTCTCCGCTGCAGAATTTGTGGCCGTAATTATGCTGTCAGTCCAGGCCCAAATATAGTACATTTTCTTGCATAATTATGGCATCAACCCACAAATTCGCCAGGCTTATACATGTTTAGACTCTATGGAAAACACCTTAAATAGAAGGGGAGAGAAAGGTAATTATGTCCTACCCATCAAAAACATCCATTTCTGACTGATTAAATTACATGTTTCAATGAACCTTAATTGCTTTTTTGTCAAACCCGTTATGTGATTTGGCAGACCGGCTTTCAGAGAGATTGGCCGAATATTAGCACAATTATTTCAATATCACATTAAAAAGTTTGAGTTATAAGCCCAACACACTCCCTCAACGAGTATTTCATTCTCCTTTGATATCAAAACATTGTCAGGACTGTCAAAGTGGTCTCAGATAAGTGATGCACTGAATGGGAAATGCGACTGAAAGCAATGATAAAAGAACCAAAAATAAGCACAAGAGGGAACCTTAGCATTGCAGCAACAGTACAGGTTCATTTTAAACAGATTTATCGCCTTGGACGGCACATATTAGCAATTTATCTGTGCCTTCTAATATGCGCGATTCCTAATCATTCCTTTTAGCACCATGCTGCAAGTGCTTGTGAAGTAGATATTCGCATTCAAGCAACATTTCATTTTTTAGTCAACGAGAGTTTGTTATTAAAAAGTGCACAATAGGCGCTAATTTTCCGAACAAAGTGATTTATCACATTTAGCCACCTCGCCATTTGTATGTATGCTGTCATATTTCATTATGGAGGGGGCGAATTGCCACTTTAATAATGGTGGTGACAGAGGAGTAAAAGTTAGCCAGATGAAGACTGATGACAGGCTTAAGCATTGGACATGGCAGTCAGAACATGGTGGAGATTGAATCCGTAACCCTCTGCACCCATAATAAATTATCTCTCTGAAATGGAATGATTGATTTGCAACGGTGATGCTTGCACCTGGAATGGGGTCCCTTTCTAACCACTCTCAGGGACATCTGTGAAACTTTCTCCTTCAGGAGAGAAATCCCTCTCCTTTTTTTCCGCTGAGTGAAAGGATGGATGTGAAAAAATGTGACCAAGCGATTCATTTTTTATTTTTTATTTTTTCGACAGCATGGTACAATTTGACAGGAAGGCTCTCGAGATTATGCTTAAGTCAGTAGCACTGTTTGGCGGCTACTACTGTCTCTTTCTATCATCTCAAGCTTTCAAGTTGCCCTCGCAGGCATTCTCTGAGGCATCTGAGGTGTGAGAGCAGGAGAGCTATGGGCAGAGATGATATGACATCAAAGCCCGAATGGTCAGCGGACGCGATGGAATTTGTCAGCTGACTCCTCAGTGTTTGAATTGGTGAGTGCACATGGACACCACCCAACCTCACCTTATCACTTCTGCAGCTTCCATCCTACCTCAATGCATCACGCTATTTAAAATATATCCATTTCTTCCGCAGGATCAAAAAAACTGAGTGTTCACTTGATTATAATTAAGCTACAAAGGCTCTCTGAAGGACTCTTGGGAAACTTGCTCACTTTGAACGTCTTTGTCTGATAGAATTTCTGATTTTAATCTGAGCATTAATTCTTCTCTTATCTTACTATACATTACCATACAATACCATATCTTGTTTCCAAGGACAAGAGTCTGTGCTGAACTTGTTAGCTGGAATAGTAAGCTTGTGATTCCATGCATACAAGCTCTTGATAGCTGTCATATTTAATTGACCTATTCACAAATTATGCTCTGGCATATTCTCTGTCCTCCTAACGAATCTCATTATGAGACTCCAGTCACTTCTGGGTTATCAATCACTCACATGAACAGAAATGACAGTCACATCATAAATTACCATTACAAATAGGTAAATAGAAAGAAAGAAAGAAAGAAAGAAAGAAAGAAAGATAGAAACATATCGTTGTAAGAAAAAAAATGCTTCTTTAAAAAATTCAGATGCAATCTAAATCACTGTCTTCATTTCACATTCATGAAAAATACATGCCATATTTTAAACTTTTGTGAGATCACCTACTCCCACACAGTATATCTAATCCCATATGAACTAATAAATCAGATCGGAGTACAAAGGTTTTGTCTGAAAGAACGAATGGGGGAAACTGACAGATCTGGAAAGAAAAAAAAAAATCATTGACCTCTGGTTCTGTTACACCCTTTAAAAAAACTCATTAAAAGCCAGAAGCACTTTAGTGGCGATGAATTTAACATCACGTAATTCCACTGGGTTTTTTCCATTCCAAATCTAAAATGAGAGATCAGAAATATTTGGCTTATTGCTTTGTTCTACTTTAGCTAATTAGTGATGACTAATTTTACACATAGCTGTACATATTTCTTACTCACAATTAGACAAATCTGTTCTCTGTTTATAAGAATGTCTCTAGGTTAAGTGCTTGTATTAAACAAAAAATAAGAGTAATTGCTTCTGCAGAGAAAATGTTGCCACATGTTTTTTTTTGTTTGTTTTTTTTATCCTTCTGAAACAAGTCATGGCATTGGAGCGCTTTTAAAGACATACATTGAGGAGAACATGCCATAAATGCCAGCGTAACACACATTACTGCTTTGTTAAAGCTAGACCTTTAAATCTTTAAACAAAGTACTAAGTGTTCAGACAGAACATTTTATTACATTTAAAAAAAAGCCAGATGGAGTGTGATGAAATGAAACAAAACACACAGGTCTCAAGGTGGGTTTTTAAAAGCATAACCATTGTTAACCCGACAAAGCATGTAAAAAATAATACGCTCATGCCGTAAGAGACAGAAAAAGCAGCAAATATGTTACATGTTTAATGTCTTTTTTTATTCTTTCAGAGGATGAGCTAGTTTATACAGTAACATCTAAGTGTGCATTGATTCTCATAAAGTCTCTGTACAAACAGGCATCTTATATTGTCAGCATATCAATATAAAGATGTGTTCAGAGTGTCAATGGTCAGGGGTCCTTGTGCAGTGAATGCTCTTACAGCCAATTTTCCAATAATCCACTAATCTTTCTAATGCATACAATTGACTGTCACAATTGCTGTCTTATTTAATTTCTAGTACAGAAATACAATAATACAGTAACACATTATATTTATGTAATCCATTTAAGTCTGCAACTAAAGCTGTGCAGATCACTTAAAGACCATATCTATCTTGCCATCAACATACCTGCCTGAGAGTTTCTAGTTTGCCTACTAAGACCTTGATTAGCTTGTTCAGGAGTGATTAATTGGGGTCAGAGCTAAACTTCGCAGGACAGTGGCCCTCCAGGACACCTGTCTTAAAGTGCTCCTATTATGCCATTTTAAAGGTTGCTAATATTGTCTCCTAAAACAGTTTTACATGTATGCAAGGTCAAAAAACACTTTAGTTTTCTCCAAAAAAAGATTTAATTTTACCTCATTTTTAAATGATTTGTAAACGACTCGTGCGAAGCACGAAGAATCAGTCTTTCTAAACCCCTCCTTTTCGTGAGCCCTCACTGCTGTGAGATGGCGCAGTCCTTGATTGGTCTACCCTGTACAGCGCGTGTCGAAAACGAAACGGCCATCACCATAACTGAATGACAGCCCTGGATACTTGTCAATACATAGAAAAGACGGCATCGATTTTACCTTACCAGTTCGAGCCGGAGTCTGACGATGAAACGGTTGAAGTGGCTGATCGACAAGTTAGCACGGACTACCGTGGAAAGTGCTCGCAATTTGCTAATGTAAGTGAACCGGGCACACCTCTATGTTGAAAACCTCAACATTGTATAATGCATTAAGCGGCTTTCACACCGAACACAGAAAGCGCTGAGCTGGCCGCTGGGTTCAGTGCAGCCCTTCAGAGCGCAACTTTGAACGTGGCGTGCGCGCCTTGCAGAAACAAGCCGTCCTCGCACGGCGCAAGCGATTCAAATGAATGGGTTTAATAGCGCAGTGCTTTCCGCATTTGGTGTGAAAGCCGCGTTGTGCGCCAAAACACAACATAACATACACAGCTAGGTATTTTGAACGATCGCTAGAAAATACAATCTTTGTAGATTCATCTTTTGGAAGTGAATATAAAACAAATTTACTTTCACAGCGTAGGATACAGCGTCTTCTCAACATGATGTAAACCACATGGAAATTTTACTGTATTTGTGGGCAGGCAAATTGTTTGCGACGTAGGACATGGGCGGGCATTATGCAAATGTGTTACTTCGTGATGTATAGTTGTAACAGAATAAGATTCGAATTCCTTACGACTCGTTCAGGCGATTGTGAGCCGACTCTTTTTTTTGATAGACAATAACTTTATTTATCGTGCACTGTCAGCTTCACAACTTTGCAGATAGTTTATGTTCATATACAGCTACATGACACACTGCATGAAAGGTCATATTTGAAAAGGCATAATAAGAGCATATTAAACTTTTGACTGAAGCTACAATAGCTAACTGGTTAAGGGGTTTTTGCACCACGTAGTTCTAGGAACTCAGTTCTAGGAACTAGCCAGCATGGTAGTTCCTAAAGAACTAATTTCCCCCTCTGACCATTTTCCTGGTTGCATTCGTACCGGCAGCAGGAACTCTGCAGCGGCCAACATTTGTTCTGAAGCGAGCTGTATTTGTTGTGTTGTGGGTTTCATGATAATGGAGATGGAATGTAAATGCACAATTTACGCAACTGAAAGAGCGTGAAAATCTTACTTAATCTCTTATTACAGCCTGTAGTGTTACATATCATTGAGGCTGAGCAAAGAACACAACGCTGCAGACAACAGGTAGCTAAATGCCGTTATCACTGTTTTCCATGTTCGTGAAGTTCCCCCAAATGCAGTTCCTAAAACTAAATACATTCCTACCTGCAGTGTGAAAACACGCCAAAAAGCATGTACTTCCACCAACAGTTCTAGGAACTATGAAAAGGTACAAAAGCCCCTTTAGTCCAAGTTTGCATAAATCAGACACAATTTCAGACTACAGCTTTTGCATGACATTTTAAAAAGATGTGGCTATAATTGCATGTTTCTTACATATACTGTATCATCTTACTAAAGCAGCTTACACTTCTTGACAAAACAACTTACTAGGGTACATATTACATTAGTAGCGATTACAAGCAATAAAGTATTTTAAAGTACATGCTGCATGCTGAGAAAGTACTCGAATGCCAATGGGAAACTATAAGAGAGAGTAATTAGGATTTTCTTGTTTGTTTGTGTCAGTCTGACATCCAGAGAAATCTTTTTTTTTTTTTTTTGACACCCATCCACACACTTTTTGGATGCCTAGAGCCTTGCCAGTTCCCTCACTCATTGTCTCTTCTGTAGAGTAAAGCTTTTATCAGCTGCACTTGCTGGTGACAATTAGTGTCAGTAGTATGATGTGTGAGAGGGGCAATGGAGGCAAGCAGGGGGATCACGGCCCCTGATTGGGAAACAGCCTCTGTGCTGAGGCTGAGAAGTGGATTTGAGCCAGACTCTCCATTAGAGTGCTAAGCAAGGTCACTGTGCCCGCCGTTGCCTCTGCCAAGCTGCTTCAGCCCGGGCCCCTGCCGAGGTGGAACCATGGGCCGCCAGCCAGCTCATCTGGGACACGTCTCCAAATACAATGCCAGAGGTCACAGACCAGACCCAACCCTGCCATTGTCCAAAGTCGACAGCTTCCCATGGAGTGAGTTATAGGAGAGAGTGTTACGGCATTTTAAGAAGCTGGAGTTACGGAGCATATGCCATTGTGGGAATGGATGAGACTCTGTCAGCGCTGGCCGGTAGAAAATAACTGTAAACTATTAGATGGAAATAGTTTCATTTAAGGAGAAGTTCACTTCCAGAACAAAAAATTTACAGATAATTTTCTCACCCCCTTGTCATCCAAGATGTTCATGTCTTTCTTTCTTCAGTCGATAAGAATTGTGTTTCTTGAGGAAAACGTTTGAGGACTGTTCTCCATATAGTGGACTTCAGTGGTGCCCCAAAGTTTAAACTTTTAAAATGCAGTTTAAGTTCAGCTTCAAATGGCTCTAAACGATCCCAGCCGAGGAAGAAGGGTTTTATTTAGCGAAACGATCAGTCATTTTCGAAACAAACTGACAATCTCTATACTTTTTAACCACAAATGCTCGTCTTGTCCTGTCTCTGTGATGCGCATGTGTAGTCTGTGTAATCCGGGTCAATCAACTAGGGTATGTTGAAAAAATCGTCCTACACTGCTGTTTTATCTTTTTTTTGTTTAGGGTGTTTGATCTTCTTTGCAGGTTCACTTTGTAAACGCTGAGTCAGTACTTCTGCAGTGATGTAAGATGATTTTGAAGTTGGTGAAGAAAACGAGATGGGAGTTTTTCGACATACCCTAACTGTATTGATCGTTTTGAACCGGGTTCATGCAAGACGAGTGTCTGAGGTAAAAAAGTGTATTAATTGTTAATTTTTTTCAAAAATGACAGATCGTTTTGCTAGATAAGACCCTTCTTCCTTGGCGAGGATCACTTAGAGCCATGTTAAGCTGCATTTAAACTGCATTTTGGAAGTTCAAACTTGGGGGCACCATTGAAGTCCACTATATGGAGATAATTCCTGATTTTTTTTTCCTCAAGAAACGTAATTTCTTATTGACTGAAGAAAGAAAGACATGAACATCTTTGATGACAACGGGGTGAGTAAATTATCTGTAAATTTGTGTTCTGGAAGTGAACTTCTCCTTTAAGAAGTTGTGAGAGGACACTCGTTGCTTAAAAGTGTATAAGGTAGGTAAGTCGTTAACAAATTTATTGACAAAATGTAAGTTAACCAAGTATTTATTTACTGATGAATTAAACAAATGTAACTAAAACAAAGTATTTGAGAATAAATAAATAACACTGCAATATAGAAAAAGACCCAGAAAGACTATTCTAAACAATTTAATATATATAGATTAATATATTGTTTAAATAGTTGGTTTAAATTGGCCCTTTCTTGTCAGCTTCAACAATAATAATACAAAAAAGTTTTTAGTTTTGTTGACTAAAATTATATGTCATTTTAGCTAGGGATGGCTTTTTTTCTGGTCGAGCAGTGTCAAAGCTCAAATAAGCACCTTACCTTGCTGACTCACCAAAGTATCGCCACAGGGGCCTCTGAGCTGTGGCACAAGTGAGTGATCGCTGGACTACGATGGCCAGGTCGGCCAGGCCAAACTGCCCACAGGCCGGAATAACACATGGGAGATCAAGACTGGAATCTCAGTGAGTCTGAGTGCTGCAAAACCCCTGGGTACATAACTCCTCCTAATGAATGTATGTAGCCTTTACACCAGGTGCATGACATTATCTATAGCGTACCCTAGTTTTGAATGTTTAAAATATCCACTGTGACAAATGAATGAGGCTCGGAGAGAGGACTTATAACTAGGGTTGTGTGGGATTCAGAACTGAACTGAGAATATGGAATGAGGTGGCAAACAGGATGTGGATTTAAATTACTATATTTTTTTAAACTAAAAACCAAAGTTAAGAAAACTTTAATGTTGACTGAATCTGTATTAGGACTGTCAGTGCAACGCGTTAACTAAATTAGTTATGAAAAACAACTTGCACAGACCTGCACATCATCTTATATTTCATACAGTTGACTTTTGACAAATATGATGCAGAGCAACAACTCCATAAATGCATTTATAGCCTGAAAGGCATACTGCTTTTGTCCTGATCTATCACAAACTTAAATGTGATTTTATACAACAGCTCAGTAAATAAGAAGTTGGTATTGTCTTATATTTTAAACACAATATTTTGCTTAATTTTGCAGAGAACATATTACCTTTGAAGCCACAGAAGAATTTTTGCGCATCTCCGAAAGCTAGATGAACAACAGAATGCTAGATAGAATGAGAAATAGAGCTTAAGATAAAATTAATGCTAGACAGTGAACAATAGAGCGCTAAACAGAACGCTAGAATGAACGATAGAGCAACAGAATGCTAGACAGAATGGACAAAACAGCACTATCCATCTTTTTTTAAATGCGGAAGTTGTGCCCGACTGGAACAGTGCTGGAACAAATTATTATTATTATTATTTTTTGTCAAATGAATGTATTTCCCCAGTTGATAATATAATGTTAAGAAATCAAATGGTGCCACAGTTTCATTACGTTCCAGTCTTTTTGCAGTAACTCACCTGTCATAGTTTAGATGACATGAAGTGACACGAGGGAGCTGCTTTGAAAACAGATGAGGGCGCATAATAGGCTATACAGCTCCCAACCAGGACAAAGTTCATGGGATTTTGCCCACAAAATGATAAGCGCACATTATTTTAGTATTTCACCACAGTATTTTAATTAAGCTGTGCTTGTTTTCTTTTGTCATCGTTTATGCACAAGCACCGGACATGGACAGTTTTGCTGTTACACAAAACAAATGCTTTACAAGAATTGAACAGAATGTTCCTATGGTTTAGCCAACAGAATGAACCATAGAATGAAAGATACAGTACAATGAAGGAGACAACAATAGATAGAATGAATGATAAACGCTAGACAGAGTGAAAGACAGAAAAGAAAAAGAACAAAAGTCTGAATGAATGACAGAATGATAGATAGGACGGTAGAACGACAGAAATATAGATAGATAGATAGATAGATAGATAGATAGATAGATAGATAGATAGATAGATAGATAGATAGATAATTTGCCTATCCCTGGTTATAATGTAATTAGATTATTGGTCATTCAGCAACACGTGTGTAATTTAACTCATCAGTTATTTCGATCTGTCTGTTTACTAATTTGCTTTTAATCATTTGCATAGATGCATGTGGATCTGAAGCTCTGGAGAACTCAAATCTGTGTCAATAAATTATCACCTTTTTTATGCCAAACGATTCTGTGATAAATGAAAAGCTATTTTGAACTTTCAATCAGACGAGATGGTGAAAATGAAAGCGTGTTCCTCCTCTCTTCAAGGTTGCCTCGGTGAGAGATGACAAGCACTCATCCTCCTTTCACTGTGCATCTCATTCCAAAGGAAGACAAATAAACCGCTGATTGAAGCTGAGAACGCAAAGATGTGACTGACATGTTTGTATAAATGTTTACACATTACTCCCTCTGATTAGTCACAGCGCTCGTGGATGGGGTCCAAAAGCTGGAAAATACACCTGTGTGCATGTATGAGACCGTACGTAACTGTGTGTGACTTTTAGCTTGTGCATCTCCACCCCTTTGAAAGCCCCTCCTGTCATAAAAGATTAGAAAGGGTGCATGTTACAAAGACAACGGGTCTCTCATGTCAGGGCTGTTTACAGAAATAACACAGTATTAAATTTAGAGTATCCTACATTCATAATTTCAAACACTCCCCCATGAAATATTTAGTGTGACTAAAGGGAAGCAAGGTTGATGTTGGATGTTTTGACATGTGTCTCTGTAACTTGGCTATTTGAGGATGGTAGCTTCAGTATGTGGCAGAACGTGACAAAAGGAGACATTCTGCACAGACAGATCTGTTTTAGTTTTAGCTGTTCTGTCTGAGAGCTGAGTCACAGCCATGTTTGTACTGACTTCGTATGTCTATGGTTTTCGTTTTGTTGTTGATTTGTTTGAAGTGACTGCTGAGTAACACCGGGTCCAATTTCATTATCCGTGAAAAACAGAAAACGCTTTTGACACTGTTAGATATGTCCTCGAAAATAGACGGGAGACGAGAGTAGGAGGATAAATGATCCTGCAGAAGGTATCACAGGTATGATGGGAAATATTAAAAGTTGTAGAGTTTTAATAGCACTATTAGTAGTGAAAGTTGATATCAACCCTTTACATAAACCAATTTACATAAATATTCTGTCTGTTAATTAAAACAATACATCCCAATAATATATATACTTTTTTTTGTATATATACTGTAGTAAAATATAATTCATAATGTATATAGGTAAAAATTAAGGTTCAGCTTGTTAACATTAATTACTTAAGAAGATTGATTCTGATCGGTCAGTCTCTGCATTCGGCAGTATGATATTTCCTTAATTTGAATGTCATCTATGGCAATGCTGTACTTTCACGTCTCTTGCATCACTTTGCAGACTCACTGTCTCTTCTTTTGTACAGCTGGCATCTTGTGCCTCGTTTATCGACTGTAAATAAAATGACATCAGAGGACTTAAAGTAGGGGGTAAAGGGGACATCGGATGCAAAACTCACTTTTACATGGTGCTACATGTAAATGTCTTAGCGGTGTGTGGACACAACCACCCTACAATGATAAAAATCCATTCACTCCTTTTTTTAATCCCCCCAAAAATCTAAATAGTCTCAGTTATCAAGCGTTTTGATTTTGATTTTCCCCATCCACAACTGTTGACGGACTGTCCTGTATTTGCATATTTCGCTCTCAGCCAGTTATACACCGTCTACCATTTTCTTCGCTCGAGCAGCTGTAGTGACAGCAATGTCTCGTAAGCAATGCAGGTGTTTTCTTGAATGTAAAAATGAACATAAAAGTCTTCATTTTCTCCCGACATCACAGCCACTGAGGACACAGTGGATTAATTTTGTTTTGGATGGTAACACCACCAAATACATAAAAAAAAACTAAAGAGAGGGGTGGAGTGAGCAGAGCTCATTATCATTTAAAGAGATATGCACCTGCTGTTTTTGACAAGGTAAAAAGGGTGTTTAAATACCGGCCATTGAGGAATTTTAACAAAAGTACGTTGCAGACATTTCATGAAGACCCTAAATAATCATACTAATTTGTAGAAAATGGACATCATAAGTCCCCTTTAATATAATTGTAATATTTTGTACAGTGTTTCTTTTAGTCGCTGGGCCAATATAGTTTTGTGCATGACAAAGTATGTTGCAGATATTTCAGACCCTAAAGAATCATACCAACTTGTAGAAATTTGGCATCTGATGTCCTCTTTAATATCATGGTAATATTTTGTACAGTGTTAATTTTAGTCACTGGGCCAATAATACATTTTTTTTCTAAGTAAGCTTTAAGATAATATACAGGTAAGGTTCTAAAATAATTTCTACTTAAATCAATATGTCAGCATATTTATTTATTTGGTAAAGAGCTGTATAATAAGAGGATAATCAGTTGATCATTACAGCAAAATAAGCAACAATAAATACTTGCATGAGGTTTTATGGTAACAGTTTGTTTTTATTTGTTAACATTAGTTAACTACATTAGTTAATTAATGTTAGTTATTGCATTAACTAATGTTAACAAGTTAGACCTTACTTTAAAGTTTTTTTTAATTATTTTTTTGTAACAGTAACTTACTAATCTAGATTCGCATTCATTTATAAATACAGTGCTGCTTGAAAGTTTGTGAACCCTTTAGAATGTTGTATATTTCTGCATAAATATAACAAGTATAAAACATATAATAAGTCCTTAAAGTTGACAAAGAGAATCCAATCAAACAAACAAACAAACAAGACAAAAATGTATACTTTGTCATTTAGTTATTGAGAAAAATGATCCAGTGTTCTATATTTGCAAGGTGCAAAAGTATGTGAATCTTTGCTTTCTGGTGTATCTGGTGTGACCCCTTTTTGAAGCAATAACTGCAAGTAACGTTTTTTTTTTTTGTAACTGCTGATCAGTCCTGCACAACCACTTGTAGGAATTTTAGCCCATTCTTTAGTACAGAAACACTTGAACCCTGTGATGCTGGTGGGTTTCCTCCTAAGAACTGCTTGCTTCAGGTCCTTCCCCAATATTTTAACTGGATTAAGGGCCAGACTTTGACTCGACCGTTCCAAAACATTATCTTTGTTCTTGTTTAACTATTTTTTGGTAGAATGACTTGTGCGCTTGGGGTCGTTGTCTTGCTGCATGACCCACTTTCTCTTTAGATTTTAGTTCATGGACAGATGTCCTGACATTTTCCTTTAGAATTTGCAGGTATAATTCAGAATTTATTGTTCCATCAATGATGGCAAGTTGTCCTGTCCCAGATGCAGCAAAACAGGCCCAAAATATGATACTACCACCACCATGTTTCACAGATGAGATAATGTTCTTCTTATGCTGGAATGCAGTGTTTTTCTTATTCAAACCAAAAATTGTATTTTGGTCTCATCCGTCCACAAACATTTCTCCAATAGCCTTCCGACTTGTCCACATGATCTTTATCAAACTGCAGACATGCAGCAGTGTTTTTTAGAGAGTTGTGGCTTTCTCCTTGCAACCCTGCCATGCACACCATGGTTGTTCCTTGTTCTCCTGATGATGGACTCATGAACTTCAACATTAACCAATGTGAGAAAGGCCTTTAGTTGCTTAGAAGTTATCTTGGGGTTCTTTGCAACCTCGGAAACTATTATACATCTTGCTTTGGAGAGATCTTTGTTGGTCGACCACTTCTGGGGAGGGTAACTGTGGTCTAGAATTTCCTCCATTTGTACACAATCTGTCTGACTATGGATTTGTGAAGTCCAAACTCTTTAGAGATGGTTTTGTAACCTTTTCCAGTCTGATGAGCAACAACAACT
>JAHKKF010535591.1:9987-24504 GCA_019740295.1 Labeo calbasu | reverse complement strand
TTTCTTTACAACTGATGACAGAAAGACATAAACATTTGGATGACAAGGGGGTAAATTATTTGTAAATTGTTGTTCAGGAAGTGGAGTGCTCCTTTAAGAGTCTTAATTTAGTGGTAAGGCAATTTTTTTTCCATTGTATGTTTTTGATTCACTGAAAGAACTGTTTCATAAGATTCATTTGTTGGAGAATCAGACCACACTGCTTGTGCTGTAGATTAATGATTCACTAAAAAGAATCATTCGTTGAGGAGTCAGTCTACACAGACTGTGCAGTTTGTTTTTGATTCACCAAAAGAAATGGCTCTTTGGGGTGTCAGACTACACTGGTTGTACAATGTTTTAGATTTACTAAAAAGAACTGACTCATGAGAGTCATTTGTTCAATAATCGGACTACATTGTTCAGCACTCTAGATAGTGGTGTTGCAGCATGTTTAATAAGTAACTCAGGAAACTCAGTCAGCGTATTTTAGCATGGTAGTTCATTGCCATTGTGAAATAATTCATATGCCAGAACTGTAAACAGTTAGACACCAAACCTATTTTGCTATTTTATACAAATTTTATTATTTTATTATTTCCAAATGAGATGCATTTTAATTAGTACATCCCATGAAGTTTCAACATCACTCCCTATGGAGCAACCATGTTGTTCCAATTGTTTTGTCATTCTAACAAGCTGAAGTGTTTGCTATACTTCGAGCATCTCTTTGGGAAATCTCAAAACCTGGTTAAAATAAATAAATCAAATAAAAACACATGATTTCTGACCAACTCAAAAAGCATTTAAAATGTACCATCTGCTGCCTGGAATCTTATTTGTTGTCTAACTCTTTCATGTACAGTCCCCAGAGACTGGAAACTATTTTCAGGCAACTTTAAACAACATGAATTGAGAGGAGCAGACAAAGCTCCCATGACAGCCGATAAGCACAAGCCTCTTTCAGCAAACATAAATCAGAGGGATATCTCAGATGACTCTCAGAGCTTTCAAATACTGCTAACCTAATCATAAGTCAAGATAAAAGCCTCCTGTGATAAAGCATTAAAATATCAACTCAACTCACGGCATCCACTAACAGTCACTGCTGTAGGTTTTTCACACAAAAAGGGAAAAAAAGTTGCAGATGTCAACACTGCCTGTGCAAAGCAAAGAATAAGCAAGAAATTAGTCTGAGATGAAGATTTCAGACTGGATTTACATAAACAGTCAAGTAAAAGAACCACACAGGGACACACTTAAAAACACTTACACGCTAAAAAACACCAAATGAAAAGTTAAAGACAAAAATATTTACGTAAAACATAAACAATTAAAAATATATATATATTTTTTGAATGCATCTTATTGATGTTATTGTGAATTATTTATCTATGTATGCTTGTTTATTTATGTTTTTAATTTCACTATGATTTACATCACAGTATTCATTGCCAGCAGTCATCTGAGGCATTTATGATATCGATAGCAGGGAATTATTTTTTAGAGACAAAACGTTACCCATATTATTTTCAGTTAATGTCAGAGGCTGTTGTCCAGTAGGTACTTAGCTGCATAGTGCAGCCGTTCTGCTGTTATTTATGCATTTACAAAACTATCAGACTTTCTTATGTAAATATCTATAAAATTTTAATGTTTGGGATAAGATGACCAAGTGACACCCAACTTAAATTTAGCTCCTACAGCAAAACCAGTTTATAATGACTGATTTAGCACATTTTAACCTATTTGTCTCACATCCCTTACAAAAATTAACCATGGTTTTACTACAAATAAAACCAAAAAAACATGGCAACCACAAATTAACCATGAATGTGCTACACTGACCTTATATTAACCATGGTATTTGTAGTAAAACTGTGGTTATACAAATGGCAATCAATATGCCCAAAAACATGGTTACTACCTTTTTTTTCTGTAGTCAAACCACGGTAAATTTTCATATGGGATATTTATTTAACTTTGTTTACGTGACATGTCACAGCTTGTATCCAAGCTGGTTTGTTGTTCCTGATAGCTAATACTTTGCTGTCAAGTGGACAGTAGTCTGTGCTTGTCAAATACTTCAGTACACCGGTCACCACCTAACGAGTTTACAGAGGACCTTAATCTTAGATTACAAGCAGTGTTCATAAAATACATAAACGTACTTGAACCAAAACATACTGTCAAAATCACGGACATAATGTAAACCGACGTTAGCTAGCCTCAGCTAACCATACCTTCTGTCAGCCCCTTATAACGTCGATCCTTTGCTCTCAGAAAGACACTTTCGTCCCCTGCCATTGAAACGCGTACACTACCTAGTATAGGATAATAAACCGTTCAACCTTTATTTCGTACGTTTCGTTATCGTGTCTGGGCGTTCGTTGCTAAATCTGACAAAGTCATTGGTTACTTAATGTGTGTTCGTGAATCGATGCGTTTGGTGATGTATTAGCAATGTCTGGGAATGTTAGGAGTGGACTCTAGAAAACGACAGGCTGACTACGAACGAATCCTGATTATTGCGGATATATTTTACGATACCACAATAATGACACTACTTTCAAAATGCACGGAAGCCTACTACTAATATGATACTGGTTTTATATAGTTTAAGCAAACAGCCAAAAAAAAAAAAAAAACATAAAAGATCAGGGCAAATCATGTGGATATGACTAAACTACATAAAAAAAATTAAAATAAGTTTATTTTTTAGTGTGCGTTGTATTGTATTACAACAGGCCTTAAAATTTAAGTAAATATTGATTAACATTTTAAATCTTAGACATTGTTTGCGATTAATTCGATAAATGTTCTGGTTACATAAGATAGCAGTGTCTAATAAATTAATTTTCTATAAATATGTTTCTGATCATTTTTGCATATACCTAGGACCTATATCAACACAATGTATAGGGTAGAGTGGGGGAAAACGCCCTCCCTTAAGGACTGTGTAATTTTTTATTTTTATTTTTATTTTTATACTTTTTTTAAACAAATGTTAAATGTGTTCAGAAAAGTTATCATAGTTTTAGTGACAATGGCATAAATTATAAACAAAGTATGAAAAATGTCCAGAGTTTTCATGTTATTAGATTTTTAACAAAAATAACATTTGTACCATTTTACCCAACCCATGGGGGAGTCCCTCCCCCCAACCCACCCTCAGGTTTAGCTTAAAATTAAAAAGAATATAATCAATAATTATCAATTACAAAATAGTGTATTTGAAACATTTTGTTAGCTGATGTTAACTGGCTAGCTAAATAGCTTTCTGATGGTAATTTGAGGTAATTTTTAAATATAAAATCCAAATATTTTTATTTATCCAACTAGTTAGAATTCATGTGATGGAAAAACAAAGGATTTGATGTTCAGAACAGAGTAACTACAGTAACTGCCCATTGCTCCCTGGAGGCGTTTTACCCCACTGTCTATGTTTGAGAAAAAACAAAATATCATTCTGAAAATATAATTATATTTTTATTAAATAACACATACTCCCTATCTACAAACCCTACTCTACTCATATCATATGTAACTGTGATGTTCTACAAAATAACAAGCTTTAAGACACTTTTTTTCTTACTGCTGAAAATAAGATAATTTACTGTAAAATCCGTTTTCTCTCCAGTACATCACCAGTTTAAGCTTCATGGTGAAAACTTCTACATCACTCTTGTCAATGTAGTCCATAGTTACAATAAAAATGTGTTATTTTGGGAACAGTAGGCTAGTGGGCGTTTTACCCCACTCTACCCTATACATAGAAAAGAACACTGTAACCAGTCAGGTATAATTTACATCTGGTAGCTTAAAATAGGTTAATATCAAATGAGGTCAGTGTGGAACATATGTGGAGGTCAGACTCATGTTGCATATCTAGCATAAACAAGACGTATGTCCTTTATTTATATATAAAAAACGAATTATTTCTCGCATCATTCTATAGGAAACTCTAGAAATGAATTGCTACTTTGGTTGCTGTCATCATCATGTTCCAAACTTGAATTACTCTCATAGCTCTCTATCAATTAAAAAGTGGATGGAGATCAACTGTTAAATAAAAAGAAAGAAAGAAAAAAAGATATCTGCAAAATCTGTTACAAATGCAGGATTGCATTCGCACGATAGATCTTAGCGGAATTCTGCTGATTGAAATTATGTTGTAAATGTTTATGATACTCTTTTATTGGAATACTTTTACTTAGACTTTTTATATCCAAACGCATCTCTTTTTACCAAACTATTTTCTGTGCACGGAACGAGCAGAAAATGAACTGCTAGGATCATGAGCACTTAAATTAGATGATTTTATATAATAGAGAGGCAACTCGCAAAAGGGCTGCGCAGACCCACGCACGCTGCGCAAAGAAACCACAAACCATTTAGCATTTGTGTTTTCTCGTATGCATAGTCAAGTTAAACCAAATGGAACTGGAATGCGATCCGTATAGGCTTATGTTGCGATTTTATTTTTTCAAGGTAGGAGCCTTCAGCAGGTAGACTATATTTTACGCTCCTGAGAAATTACATTCGTTTGCATGTCGCACATACTAACATAAGTTAGACGGCAACTTTTCTCTGAATTCTTACTACAGAACACTTTTTTTCTTGTCCAATCCCTCCCATGTCTCCTCCTTCCCTTTACGCACTGTCTCTCCCACTCTCAGCGCGCGCGCTCCACAGTTCTGCCTCAGCTCTCCTGTTATCATCACAAACAAAGACAGCCTTCAGGGTAGTTGGCGCAGTGGTTTCAGAGCGCTAAAAAGTACTTGAGCATCAACAGAACAATTGGGATTGAGATCAACAGCTGTCAGAGTGGGCTTTACAAACATCTGCGGTCTTAATTTACCTATTTTTAAAATGCAAACCTCCCCGAATGGCTTTGTTCACTCGTGTGGATTTATGCCCTGCTGTCAGTGGTAGTACCAAGTCGTTTCTCTGTCTCAGTTGTTCCTCCAAAGGAAGCCTCCAGGAGACTACAGGATGAAATGGACAGTCTTGCTGTTAGAATACTTCTTGGTCAAAGTTCTGGTGCTGTTGTGCAGCGCGGTCGGGGAAGCGCAGCAGCAGCAGCTCGAGGGCTTTATAATGCTCTCTGGATCCAATGGGTCCCGGGATGAGGAGAGCGTTTCTGAACCTCCACATACTGAGGACAAATGTCGGGGATACTATGATGTCATGGGACAGTGGGACCCGCCGTTCGTTTGCCAAACTGGCAATTATTTATATTGCTGCGGCACTTGTGGCTTCAGATTTTGCTGCGCTTATAAAAACTCTCGTTTGGATCAGAGCACCTGCAAAAATTACGATACACCAGTATGGTTAACAGGACAGCCACCGTATAAGAAAACCCTAGACCCTAGACACGATCCAACCAAGGATAAAACAAACTTGATTGTGTATATAATATGTGGAGTAGTGGCAATCATGGCACTGGTCGGGATATTTACCAAACTTGGACTAGAAAAGGCTCACAGACCTCACAGAGAGAGCATGTCTCGGTAAGTAACCCATAGTTATGTTGGCTTGACGAAGTCCTTACTTTCTTTTGCCAAACAATTTAGCCAAAAAATGCGTAAGAACAGCTTTTGCCATTGATTCTTTGTTCATTTTTTGTAAATGTGCTTGAGATGTCTTTGATGTTCCACCGCGTCTAGTGCCATGAGCTCTACGTTTTTATTCATCTCTGTCAAGTGAAAAGAAGTTAAACTTTTTAAAACGCATCTCAAGATGCCATTCCATTGTGCATCTCTTTGTTTTTGAACTAGAAGCTCCAGTGTGTGTGACAACCAGGGTCGTTCACTTGGTGCGTTCACAAAAAACATAACTGAATGGCACATCTCAAGTGGTTTGAAATGCATTTTGTTTTAAAGATTTTATTTTTAGACTTAATTTGGCTACAGAAAACAAAAAGGGAGAAAATGCTCATGGCGTAAGACACTGAAAAACAGCACGGCAATAGTGAAAGATATCCATCTGGTGCATGTGTACATGGACCAATTAAAAGCAGTTTTAAAACAGCAAAAGGCACCATGTGTGAATGGCATCTTAGGCTGAAAATTGTTTACTCCATCCAAGAATTTTCTCACTAACCCAATCTTCTGTGGCTTTTGAGCTCAAAAGTGTTGGTTGTCAAAAGCTCTGCTTTTACTGTTGTGCCTATCCTGCCCATGCATATTCATGCTTAATTAGAGCATAAACAATCCCTTGGATCTTTATTAAGCTTTCTAAATTCATGGATTTGTGTTATGCAAGCTCTCTTTTAAAAGGCTTTCCTGAATCACAGATCTCAAGAGATCCGCACAAAAGCATGGTTAACTTGCACATGTAAACCACAAGAACTGTATCCACAAACCGTTTTAGATATTACATTATATTGCATAACATCCGGTTGTCAGTTTTTTACCCTTTGGTTACTCATCTTGAATGGTGGAGGTGGAACTCTCTTGTTCCTACTGATTCTGTGGGTCAAAACCTCTGATGAGAGCTGCACAGCCCACAGTGTGCAGGTTGCTGAAAGAGCGCCTCACAGAAAAACCTGTTCTCTTTGAATCAGCACTCTGGACAGCGGCAGCTATAACACTGAATGAATAGATGTCAGTCTGCTGACATTATATCACGCCGTTCAGCCGTGTTTTGATATCTAAATAAAGGCCGATTTCACAATGCAATGCAATACTAAGCTAACAAATGCTTGTTCTCCAACAGAGCTATTGCGAGCGTCATGCAAGGTGCCCGTCAGGGTCAGCACGAGGAGGCCATCGGAATGCACACACAGCATTATGACACTGTGCAGGCGAGGGCAAACAACATGCGTAAGTTGATTGTAGCCTACTTCCTTTTTTTCCCCACAAGCTCAGCATAAGCCACGCACTACATTTATGCTCTTATGAAAATAGCCTGAAACAGTCTAAAAGCATGCCTAGCTCAAGTGTTCAATATGCCATGCCCTCTACGCAACACAATGCACTTGTGCACTGATTTACACATGTAGTTCTAAATGATACATATAATAACATATTTAAGTATTCAAAGTTTTGCTTGTGGTGCAAAACTGTGTTGGTTTTGCACCACTTTTTGCATTTCTTATTCTATGCTTAGCATGCACAGATATGTATAAGAGAAAGGAGATGCTGAGAGCACAATGCTGTTGTGAAATAAGCCTATTTATGGTCACTGCCGTGGGCTGCTGCTGCTGTTGTATGTACGGTATTGTTTAAAACCGCTCGAAATGAATGGCTGTATCACAAATGTTCAAACTCGCATTTGTTGCGATTCTGATTACATCACCCTCGCTGTGGTTATCAACTCCCTAAATGTATCTGTGTTGAAATAACACAAAATACAGTGAGAATATCAAAGCCCCCTCAGAGGGATCCATTTTGGTTGACACTGAGAATGTGAGTCAGTAGCTGGAGAAATTCATCTAATTGCAAAGATAATGTCACTCTTTCTTCACCGCCATGCATATTGTAGATATCTCCATCAGACAGAAGTTTTTGAAAACTCTGATTACTTCTATGCCACGTTTCTTCATTATGTACAAAGACTAAGAGCAATAATACGCATCTCAGGAAAATGGTAAGAGCATTAGATTTGGTTTTAATAGTAGCACAACTCTTTTTTTTTTGTTTCTTTTTTTTGGTTGCACAAAGAATCATGCTTTGAATGATACACAGAACCTCAACGGTGCTGTGAAAGAGCCTTTTAATATGAGTCTGGAGAGGTTTTACTTTATTTTTTATTTATCCACCTGCTCTACACCTGCACTGTAGCCTTTTAAATGGGTTTAAATAAGAAAAGATGCATCGAAAAAGAAAAAAATGATACATTTTTAGCAGCGTGGGGATAATATTTTTAAAGTTTTGTTTCACATGCAGACAACCATTACATATGGAACGACAAACCAACCATTAACAAGCTTGATTTACAAATGTTACTCTGAAATCTGTTTAATGTTTTCTATTACACAAAAAGACATTCAGAGGGTCGTTTTGGCTCTCCTCTTGTTCACAGATCATGATCATTATTCTTGCAGTACTGGCTTTTAATCCATAAACCTGAGTGTAATTACGTGGACTGCTTTTAACCTCTGACCCCAACGATTTAATATACCGTTCGCCGGGTTACTCCGTATGAGATAATGATTTGAACCGAAATCAAAAGAACAGACACACGATTTAAGAGCAAGTAATTTAAGCGATTATGCAGAGGACCTGAAAATTAGAGTTTTCTGAATTCTCAGGTTGAGTGGCAGATCATAAAATCTTGTAATTAAAACATAAGGAAATGTTTAAAGCTTATACTTAAAAGATGTATTTCTCTGAATAAGTGTAGATAAGAATAAAGCCTAAGACTGTACACCTACAGAAAACCTACAGACCCGTAACAGATGATTATCAAAATTGCTTTTTGTCACAACAGAAGTTCATTCACTTCTGTATGACAGGCGTAAGATTATTTCTTACATCAGGAGATGACAGAAAGACTCTGCAATTGCTGTAGGTTAACTGCTGTTAATATTTGAGTATGTAAAGGTAGTTAGATTACAGACTGGATTCCCTCCAGTCACTCTTATGTGTGTTACTAAGTACATACATACAAGATGAAAATATGTTATACGTTCCTTATTTTATATTCTTGTCACATTCAGAGTCGCTCATGCTCATATGGACTTTCAGGGAAATTATTTTTTCACATAAACCAATCAATGCCGACTGTATTCTGGCATTCTCATCTCTTCATATTCCTGTTCTAAGAAGCTGACAATCCAGATGCTCACCCACCGTGTGCTGAATGATCCCATCAAAGAGGTCTAGTTACCTCACTGAAAGTGCAAAATTACAAGACTTTTTTTTTCACAATGATCCTGGATTCTGGAGGATGCAGTAGTGTGCTCCATTACCATCGCAGCTTGGCATTACAAGAGTACCCGTGGCTTTAAGAAGAAATAGAAAAAAGAATTATTGAATACAGAATGATACATTTTTTGGTCATGGCATGAAATAATCAAGACTTAAGCTCAGTGTGATTTCTATCATTGTACAGTACGGATGTGAAATTCCGCTTGACAGCGACCTGAATTGAGGAACAAAAGCATTTCCTCCCACAGTGCACTGAGCAACTGAACCTTGCAGATGAAGTGGAGCTTTCTTTCCAATGCCACAGCTAAAACTAATTACCTTAATGGGGTTTCCCAAAAGAAACAGCAGAAATCTATTACGCTGTATTTATTTTAAGCCTTGTGCCAGAGCAAACACCTGAAACAAAGATCTGCTTACAAATATGCAGGTGCTGAAGACACATCTGCATGTTCTGTGTGGACTAAAAGAGTAAAACCAATCTGTTGTTCTTACCAAACTCACTATAACTTAATACAAAAAAATAAAAAGTGGAAAGAACAGAATGTATTTCTGCTCACCTATTGCATTCTTCATCCATGTGATTATTCTTCCCGTTGGCACTACTTGCAATAAGTCCATTTACAGCGAATTGTCCTAGTTCATTGCTAGTTCAAGCATGTCTTTGTACTAGGATTCTCTCATTGCAAAAACTCTGATGATTTGATGTCTGGAGGCATGTTAACTTTTAAGCCATCAAACAGATCTTTTAACTTTACTCCCGCTTTATTTTAATAAAAGCCAAAGTCTTATATCTAAAAATTATACTTAAATCTTTTTTATGTGACAGGGCGATTCATCATGAGATGATATGTGCACTCTCTAATGCTATTATTAAATATTGTTGTGTGAGAATGTCACTAATGCCCTTTAAAAACGCTGCCACACATATTAGAGTGCGTTATCAAAGCTAAAACTTTCATTTGACAAGTTAACGTTATTCTTGCTATACCAGAAGTGCAAACGCAGCCAGCATAACTCTCCACGATCATATAAAACCAACTCTCTATGTAATATTCGTTTAAAAAATATGAAGAGACTGTTCTCTCTGTTTTGCATGCATAGAACATCATCATCATCATCATATAATTTATTTTACATGAACAAATAATTATACATCACATCAAAAACTTTCATTTAAATTGTTAATGAAAAATATCACACAATTGTGGTTATCTGTCTACTTGATCTGTAATAATCAGTATCGGCCCTGAAAAACACATATCAGTGAGATTAGTTAAAGCTGAAAAATAAAAACTGTAATAGTATATAAATTAAACTAAAATAAAACTGTCTCTAAGCAGCAAAGTAGCAGTGTTACATTCCCAAATAAATCTTCATTTTTGAATGAATTAGTTGAATAAATTATTCACTGACTCACTTATAAAGACAGTAACATGTCGCCAATTAGTGGTGTAGTGTTGTAACATGCACAAAGAGTTACTGTTTCTTTGTTTAAAGATTTAGGAGAAAAATATTGTTGGCTAATCCTATTTTATGACAGTAAGATGCAGGACAAATCACAAATTGAGATTAAAGCAGCATGGAAAGGGCCCTCGTACCCAGGCTCACCGCCACCCGGTGGCTTTAGAAAAACAGCGAACGGTGAGCAATGTGCATTTAAAGTGGTAAATACAGGAGGAATATATCGAAGTCACTTATATGTGCCAAACTTCCTGTTGCCATCTGGTGGCGCTATGACTGTAACTGAATATTGGCATGTAGTTGTCTTTAAGCCAGGACTCTTACCAAACGTGAAGTCTAGTGCAGTTTAAGGTCGTGTATGTGGCGACCTTTAACGAAATGTGTTCGATATCTCACCATGTAAAAGGAAAAACTCAGCCATACAATGTCTGAACTCATCTTAAAGTTGTGTTAAAGTTAGTGTAAAACAAGTCATTTCCTGATGCCAGCAGGTGGCACTATGATTATATTGACCTTTAGATGAGTTCAGACATTGTATGGCTGAGTTTTTCCTTTTACATGGTGAAATATCGAACACATTTCGTTAAAGGTCACCACATACACGCCCTTAAAGAAAACTCAAGATCTTCGCAATTTAACATTGCAAAGGACTTTAGAGTAGACTGACCAAATATAATGTTGATGTCATTAAATTTCTATAAGGAGTTCTTTAGAGCATAAAACATGCCACTGCCAGCAGGTGGCGCTATTACTATATCTGAATGAGGGCATGGGCATATGTTTAGGACTCTTGTCAAAAATGTTGGTTCAGATCGGACATTGTATGCCTGAATTATAACAACTTCCTTTTTCATGACGAAATATAAAAGTTTGTCAGTCCGCCACGGACGTGCCCTTAAACGAAAACTCAAGATCTTCGCAATTTAACGTCACAAAGGGCTTTAGATTACACTGACCAAATTTGGCATTGATCTGTTTCTAGGAGGAGTTTGTTTAAATACCATGCCTGAAAATGGCAAAAACAGCACAAACCTTGCAGAGAAAATTCTAAATAACTGACTTCCTGTTGGGTTTCGGAATTCATCCCGGACTTTTTTGTAGCTGTTGGTGTGTCTACCGGATTTTGGTGAACACCTTGAGGGCCACTTCGTTGAAATTTTATAGGTGGCACTATCAAGCCATTTTGCCACACCCACTTCTGAAACCCATATCAGATGTAAATTTTCACCACTTTTAAAGTGTGTGCAATATTCCGTGAGCTTTCGAGCATGTTTAGGCCCTCAAAAATGTGATTAATTTTGAAGAAGAAAAAGAAGAAACTACGCAATTCCAATAGGGTCTTTGCACCATCGGTACTCTATAATTATAACTCTGGTATTTTAATCTCTGGAGTGCTCATGTCGAGTTTCTTCACTAATTTGTCTTATTGTGTTTTCTAATGGTAATACACTAAATTAATAGATAATATAATTAACTATTTAAAATACAATTATATTGTAAGCCATTTTCTCTACCTTTGTATGATTTTTTCATCCTTTCTCTGGACTGATGCAAGCATTGGCTATGTGTAAGAAGAGAGTGTGTGTAACATATCAGCCCCCCCCCCCACCCCCAACCTGAGGCACCATCCTATTCCATTTACTGGGCCACGGTTCACGCTCCTTGAGGCAAGCAGCATATTTCTGTTGGCTCAGCGACCGTTGCCACCATTGCTGCCATGCTACAATGGCAGAAACCCCCCACCGGGATTGCATTCAGGTCAGCATGGTCTCCCCATGCTCAGAGAACTCCACCAAGGAGAACTGGCTCTGATTTCACACCCAGAGGACAGGCTGGCAGCCTATTTCTTCCAGCACATTGGGGGAAGAGGGACATGTGGCCATCTGATGTGCGTCACCGAAACGGGGCTCGTACAGGTCTGCTAGTTGATGCCAATGCTAATTTTACTTCTCATGCAGAACCACAGTGCCCATTGTCACAAGAAAATACCACCTTTGATGCTCCAACACTAATAAAAAAAAGAAAATGAAAGAATAAATGTGAGTTTTAAGTCTTGCATGATAAAAATAAATAGCTTTTTGGTGAGAGAAAATAGAAAAGGAAAATTCATTCTACGGAAATGGCAACTCTCCTGAAAGGTTTTATTATTGAAATAGAAGAAGTTAATTGAATCTTTGCCTGGCTCAGCACTGAAGAGTAAGGTACGGTCACTTACAGTTGTGCTCATAAGTTTATATACCCCTTGCAGAATATGCAAATATGTTAATCATTTTAGCAAAATAAGAGGAATAATGAAAAGTTCATGTTATTTTTTATTTAGTACTGTCCTGAATAAGCTATTTCACATAATAGATGTTTATAAATACTCCACAGTAAAAAATAATAACTGAATTTATTCAAGAGTTCAAAAGTTTACATACCCTTGAATCTTAAAACTGTGTGTCATTTCCTGAATGATCCACGGCTGTTTTTATGTTTAGTGATAGTTGTTCATGAGTCCTTTGTTGGTCTAGCTCCTGCACATTCTTTGGTTTTCCTGCAACTTCTGCATATTTAAACCCTATCCAACAATGACTGTATGACTTTGAGATTATCTTTTTACACTGAGGACAATTGAGGGACTCATACACAACTATTACAAAAGGCGAAAACATTTATTGATGCTCAAGAAGGCAACACAATGCATTTGTAGTGTTGTAACAGGCAAGAGCCACAGGGTGTAAACTTTTGAACAGGATGATGAAGTGTAAAGATCATATTTTTTCATTTAGTACTGCTCTTTAGAAGCTACATAAATACTTACACGTTTCCCAGAAGACAAAATAAGTACAATTTAGCTTGATCATCCAAATCAAAAGGGGTATGTAAACTTATGAGCACAACTGTACGTGAGATTTTGTGTCAAAAAAGGGTCTTTTGTCTATTGTGAACAGTGTTGTATGAAGCACAGCTCACACAGAAGTCAGGTACAAATCATGCAGCTGTCTGTTTTACAATGCAACAAATGCGTGACCAACTGGAACTAACCTGACCAACTTCAAATCTTCCTTCCTCATTGCATGGATCTCTGTTGAAATGGCTAGACTTTGTCAGCGAAAAATCAGCGCTTTCCTCAGATTGTGTCTTTGGCAATTCAAACATTGTCACTCATGTGAACAGGCACTGTTTTGGCTTTTTCAACAATCTCCATTAACTGTTCCAGAGTGGAAAATCAGGGCTAAAATCGTGTAGTGTGTGGGTGGCCTTAGGTGGTCTAAATGGAAAGCATTGCTCACGGTATTACATGTGGGAATGGTCTTCTTCTATAATCAGCATATTTTTAATTTCTGTATTAAAATATATTTTAATTTTTACTGGTGGACAAAAAAAACTGCTTATACACTGCGTATTAGTGATTATTACTCATCACTGCTATATTTGAAACTTTTGTCTGCAAACATGCAGAAACATTAAATGTCATGTGGTGTAAAATCTGAACAGATTTTGAAACACCAGGCATCATACACTGAACGACAAAGGATCACAATAGCAAACTTTCAAGTCGTTGTGAATGCAAATCATGCAGAAACATGCACCTTATTGCTAGAAGATGCATGACAAATGAAATCAATGTTCTAAAATCATGTTTGATATCATCCGACTGGATAAAATCACAATTTGTTGAGTCAACTTAAAATAATTTGTTACCCAGGTGCCTTAAAATTTTAAGTTCAGTCAACTCAAAAAAGTTTAGTCAACTTGAAATGTTAAGTTGTACTAAGTGACAACTTAGATATTTGAGTTGATTCAACCTAAATTTTTAAGGCAGATGGGTAACTTACCCAGCTTTTAAGTTTAACAAACCAAATTCTTTGTTAAGTCAACTCAAATATTTAAGTTGTCACTTAGTACAACTTAACATTTCAAGTTGACTAAACTTAAAATTTGTGTGTATATTTTTATAATTAAAAAAACATTTGAATTTAAATGTTTTAACATTTGTAAAAGATGAATGATAAAGATGTGTATACTCACACGTTAAAAATGTTAAAACGTTGCTTTTTACTTATGATTTTTCATAAACAACAAAAGTGTTTATCATAATATAAAACCAACATACACACAAAAACCACAATTTGTTGAGTCAGCTTAAAATAATTTGTTACCCTGCTGCCTTAAAATTTTAAGTTCAGTCAACTAAAATAAGTTTAGTCAACTTGAA
>JAHKKF010535589.1:0-22904 GCA_019740295.1 Labeo calbasu | reverse complement strand
AAGTCATCTCGTCTGAATCAGGAGAGAAAGATGCAAAGATCATTTATAAGCACAAAGCAAGGAAAGCGTTTTTTATGGATTATAGACATTAACCAGAAGCAATGATTTGGATGTTAAGAGTATGTGGATTACTTGTGGATTTATGTGATGGACTCTCATTTTGACGGCACCCATTCACTGCAGAGGGTTCATTGGTGAGCAAGTAATGTAATGTCTCCAAATCTGATGAAGACACAAACTCATCTACATTTTGAATGGCCTGAGGGTGAGTATTTTTCAGGTATTATTTTTGCATGCATTGCTTTTATCTCCTCCAGGACGGAAATCTCTGTTTGTCAATCACGCTGAGCCTTAACCGAATAAGTTAGGGTGTAGTTAGTAGCAGATGGCACGTTTCCAGAGCTTAACTGTTCAGCACAGAATTATCCAGTCAGTGACATGCTGAAACATAAAGATGGGAGATTACAGTATCCATCACTCTCCTCTCTTCAAACATCAAACAATGTCATAGTGTCCCCTGTACATAAACATATACAAACTAAATATCTGCTCTTGTGTATTCTCTTGCCATCATACAAAATGTTTTGCTCAATACTTATTGTCTTGCTAAATGGACATATTTAATAAAGACACTATTAATTTCAAAATTAATAGCACTTTCAAACAGCTGAGTAACAATATTTCATTACAAATGCTGTCACGTATGTGACAATTTGTTGGTTCTCTGTAATACTGATTTTCTTGTCTGCAAACTGCAAAAAGTGGTAGCCAGCAATTATTACTCTTTAAAGTGCTATTTATACCTGATTTGTGTATGTATGTATTTGTATAAATGAGTAACGTAATTGAGCAAATTACTATTTCGCCCGTTACAACACCGTTACTGACAATGAAATGTGGCGTTACCATAATTTATTATAACTTATTATTAATTTTTCAGTTCATATGAATGATTGCACAGCGTACCTGTATTTGATGAACCGTAGACTCTAGTGTGAAGGTACATGACTAGTCGTGGCTTTGTCTCACACACACGCAAAGAAAGATACAGAGCGAGACAGTCTTATATACCATGCAGAATTGACATGCTACATATAAACAATATTTTTTGTTGTATTTTCCTGTCAAAATAATGGAGGTACTTCAGAATTCTTCAGCTTTTAAGAACTGCCGGTTTCTCCGGTAGTAGGCGGAACTAATGCACAAACTGCAATCTCATTGGCTGGCGCTCACCTATTATCGTCCCTGTTTTGATTTCAGCAATTCAGTTTGAGTGAGACATTGAACGCAGACAACGTAATTAATATTCATGATCTCAGCAGCTCATTAATCCTTAGTGCGTTTTATATTGTTATTAGTAGTAGAATTTGTAGTAGTTTTGTTATCTTAGCAGTATTACTTTTATTTTGTTTCCCCCTTTTTTATAGAAGCACTAAATTACAAACAATATCTTAATCACCACCACCAGTCCTACGATCAGTCGACATGACAAATATGCATTCATACATGGCTATTCTAATTACTAAAGCTCTAATTACTAAAGTTCAATGCTAAATTATCATATTATAATGCTTGACTGACTGACATACTATAGATATTTAAAATTAGTCTGGTGAATAAACAAACTAAATAAATAAATAAATAAATTACTAGCCAATGGTGATTATAATGCCAAGTTGTCCGTAGAAGGTTGATAATATTTACAATATTATTAATACATTTTTTTTAATTTGATAGGTGTCTCTCACATTGTTTCACAGCAACATTAAAATACATTATAGTAGATTAATATACAATGTTTTATAATAATAATTTATCCTATTTAGTGTCCATTTCATTCATTTAACATATTTAATAATGTGGACATCCAAGCAATTTGACATATTTGAGCATTTATTAAAAAAGGTAACACAATAGTTACTTTTATAATGATGTAACTCAGTTACTATTTGTGAGAAGTAACTAGTAACTATAACTAATTACTTTTTTAAGGTAACATGCCAAACACTGTATACATTATGTGACCCTGGACCACAAAACCAGTCATAAGGGTCGATTTTTTAAATTGCGATTTTGTTGGGACAGAACAATATTTGCCCTAGATACAACTATTTGAAAATCTGGAATCTGAGGGTGAAAAAAATAAAAATAAAAATGAGAAAATCGCCTTTAAAGTTGTCCAAATGAAGTTCTTAGCAATGCTTATTACTAATCAAAAATTAAGTATTGATATATTTCCAGTACTTTACAAAATATCTTCATGGAACATGATCTTTACTTAATATCCTAATGATTTTTGGCATAAAAGAAAAATAGATAATTTTGACCCATACAATGTACTTTTGGCTATTGCCTGTGCTACTTAAGACTGGTTTTGTGGTCCAGGGTCACATATGGTAATAAACTTACAGGCAGCTCTTCAAGCACATAAATTACATGAAAATACAATACAGAATTATAGTCAAAAAGTTGAAAAGTTATATAAAAGATTTAAAAAAAAAATGTTAATGCTGAATCGCAATACTTTTAAACTCCCTGGACACAAAGATTTATTATTTATTTTTTGCAGAAACAATTTACACTTTGTTTTTATCTCTAAGAAACATGTTAACAAGGTCAGAGAATCAATTTCTGTATTAATCTTGGCATTCCCACGTCTTCTGAGCAAGTAATTCCCATGACTTTCATAGTGGTTTAAATTCACAAAGAGCAATTTCTGGTTTGGTATAGAAATGTCCTTGACATTTCCATAATTTTTTCCATTTTAATGATATCAATTCATTTTTCAGCCATGAGAATTGGTGTATTCATTCATTCATTCATTCATTCATTCATTCATTCATTCATTCATTCATTCTTTCTTTCATTCATTCATTTATAAAAGCCCCTGCCAGTTGAACACATTCTTGATCGACAATCACAGGTCGCAGGTTGTTATTTTAAATAATCAATCTATCAGTCTGTCTGGTTGTCTGTGATCTACGGCAATACTCTTCCCCATCTGTGCGTTATGTAACGTGACAGGTGGCAAGTCTGTGGCTCATGGGATGTTGTGCAATACACACACACCCTTGCTTTGACACAGAAACAGATAAATTCACAGCTCCCCCGTGGAGGAAGCCACGACTCTCCAAAAGTGGGCCCTCTCTTTTTAGCAACCTATACCTAGTTTAACAACTCACCTGTCCTATCTATTACACCTTGCATATCGCTTGAGCATATATACAATCATGAGAGCCAGAATGTGGTACCAAGCACAGAAATGTTGATATTGTCAGCCTCCTACTAACTCGCAATAGCTGGAGAGTCGCCCATGTGGCAGGAAGTCCTTGTGTCTGGCCAATCTGTTTGTGCTACACTGCAATAGATCAGAACGAAACTGCCGCACAGCCAGAACCCTGTGTTAACTAACCGCTTGCTTTCGATTACAAAAATTCTGGACGGAAATCATCTAGGAGTTTGTTTATCCATATGCCGTGCTTTCTTTAACAGTGAAATCTTTATTATGACTTGCAGTCTTTGTTTCCAAAGAGGATTCTGTTGCTTGCTGCTCGTATTTCTGCAGTGAGGCATATAAATGATCGCTACCACTGAGGCATTTATCAGTTTATTGCTTTGGGTTATTGTGCTGGTTGGAATTGATTTTGGTGCTCCACTGAGTCTTCAAAGGCTTGAAGATGTCGGTAACGTAGCTATACGTCTCATGGTAGCAGCTGAGAATTGTTGGCTGTTTGGCACAAGTTGGTCTTAGATCTCATTTCTTCTTCTTATCACATTCCTCATGCCTCTGCCACATGTGGCTCCTCTTGAAAGAAGGTGTGTTGGTCTCTAATTCTGGCTGTTTGTCGCTTTGGTTGTCAGATCTCATCCGTTTGGCTTTCAGTAGTCCAGCTTTAAGCAGATTGTAGATAATGTAACCCAGAGACAGCACATTCATAGATTGTGATGTACTATCGGATGTATATATAAAGCTGCAAAAAACAGCCTGAAAATGCAGGTTCCAATCTAAGTGGCTCACTGCGGTGCAAGTTCCTGGAGTCCGGATACACATTTTTATCAGTCCACTGGAAAAATAAGGCCATTTTTACCAGTAGATTGTTTATTTTGTTCCAAAACTGAATTAAAGTGTTATAATCAGTTAGTTAGTAATGTGAGTTAGGTAAACAGATTACCTTTATCAAGTAACTAGTAAAGTAACACATTATTTATTTATTTAGTTTTAGAAATAAGTAACACCAGTTACTGTGTTTTCCCGTTTACTGACTGACAGCTCTTCTGTTCCCATGTTGAGAGGAATCAGGAGTAAGTGCAGAGGCGTTGTGTGTACTGTGGGAACATGATGCTTACTGTACATGTAGTTCTAGACTAAATGTGAACATGCATTTACTCATCTCACTTGCACAAAAACAGATTCAGTATTCTTTCAAACCTGCAACGATTAAATATACATAAATGTGTTACAAAATTTGTATCCCTTAAAACTGATCTTTGATCATCAAAATGACATATTTACATGTTTTTTCTTGAGAAAATAATTTTCTCATGCCTTAACACAGCTTGAATGTAACTTGGTAGAGTTTACTATACGCGGACCTATGAATATGCAAATTAATCCCCGCCCCCACACAGTTACACCAGCCAGAGCCTAGGGTTGTTCGATTCCGAAAATTTTGAAATCGATTCTGAATCCGATTCCTGCTTCTGGAATCGATGGGGTTCAATTCCAAGAATCTATTAATCACTAGGGTTTCAATTCTTGTTCGATTCTTGTTTTTTTTTTTAGATTGGAGGAGCCTAATTTCACATTGACTGTAGGATAAAAGTAACCTTATCATAGTATGCTTTGTTTTTAAAAATTATGATACATTTTTGTATTTAAATTATAATTTTGTCTGCATTGCCCATGAAATTAGTCATAGCCCACAGCTCAGTAGTGGACATGCGTTTATTGCATGAATGAAACAAGACGTGTACAGTTCAGCTGAATAATGTTTACTTCAACCGTATGCGTTGCACGAAATTAACAAACTGTACACTGAAACAAAATAACCAGAACATTAACAACAACACTGATATAAGAGCTGATATAACAGCTCGTGGTTTATCTGTAGTCAGATGTGCACTCTCCGCCACTTATCTGTGCTTTCTTTCAGAATTATCATAAGCTGACAGAAAAGTTAAAAATAGCATTTTATTTAAGATGGAAATGGGACCAAGACCCTTGATCATGTCATGATCTATTCTGTTGTGCAGCGCTTATGTGGACAGTATAAGCCAGTTCCACCATAAAATAACTTCTGAATCATTTTCGTACTGGTTCATTAAAACGATCTATCCGAAAGAAACTTTTCGTGGCAACGAATCAGACTTCTAATCACTATTAGCTAGCAAGAAGAGGCGAATTAATAAGTGCTTAACGGAAGGCAAACTCAAACCCAAACATGCTCAGTACCAACTTTTTCATTCAGTTTATTTTCGTGAATCGACGTTCAGCAACGTTTGATGGTGGCAGCCGAGATATGCAGCCTTCGTATGATGCAGCCTTTCGTTTGAGAGGCGCCCATATTTAAGCTTTGTTGAACTGAAAACTATGTTTTTACTAGCGGACAACTACAGTGGATACTGTAACTTTTATTACTTACTTAATGTTGTGCCCTCAAAATGCCTTGAAGGCTCGAATGCAGCCTAGTTTGTGATTCCAGTTCGCACCTGTGAGTATAGGCGAGTAAAGTGCAGATGACAATGCAGGAGAGGCTACTTTTACACTGTTGCCGCAGGTTATTTTTCAAGTTAGCGGTTAGCGCCTTGTGGTTGTGCACTATTTAATGCTCTATATGCTCTATTAAATGCTCTATTTAATATTTGGTTTTGTGCTGATAATCCTATTGGTATATTTTGCATGCTAATGATAGGAATCTATCCTTTGACGTGATTGGTTACTTAAGTTTGTGACGTAGCAAAAAAAGGGCTGTTTCAAACATTTTCTGTGACAACCTTTGGGAAACTACAGTTTTAAGGAGAAAATACTCAGCAGTGGTGTTGATTAATGGACTGGCACATGGTTTGTCTAAAAGCATATTAAAAACACCACATAGACAAATAAACAACATACAAATCTTGATTTTAAATAATACAAATGTCTTTTGTGTATTTAATTCCATTTTATTAACCAATGTCTTTGATTCTGACCTTTAAAGGGGTGCTATTATGCTTTTTCACTTTTTGAATTTTAGTCAGTGTGTGGTGTGTATCTTTGGGCATAAAAATATCTAAAAGTTACAAATCTCAAAGTCCACTCCAAAGGGAAATATTTCGTTATTAAAAAATCTCTTTTCAAGAATTACAGCGAACGGCTCCTTTGGACTACAGCATTTGTTTTCCCCATGCTATTATGTCACAGTGCGGTTCATTAGAATATCATTAAATTAAATCCTGAATACAGTAATTGAAATTGTTGGGGGGTGGGTAGGGACGAGGTATTGACTAGAGTGGCCGCTTTAGAGCTGTAATGCGCCGCAGACGTGTGCAGTACAGGGGGTCGAAACACATGCCGAAGCCGCGATCCGCTCCGGTTGCCGCGTCAGAGCTGTAACGCGCCACAGAACTGTGCAGTGTGTGGTAAGAGATTTGTTCATCATATAGTGTAGATAGCTTCACTTATAACATGAGTGTTTTTTAAAATGTATAAACTTGCACTAGAATAAGCTAGGCTAATCAGTGATGATGTTCTTTGATAATGTCAATGTTAGGCTGCTGTTAGCCTTATGCTGGAGCTGGTTTCGGGCAATGAAGCTAATTATGTAAAATAATTAAATAAATTAGCACTGCAAAATCATGTATCGTCGATCTTGCAGGCTGAAGAATGGAACCAAACACTACTGTAGTGTATTATTTACTCACCCTCCATGCATCCTAGATGTATATGACTTCCTTCTTTCAGACGAACGCAATCAGAGTTATATTACAAATTATCCTGCTTTAGAATGGCATAGACGGGTGTTTCTCTTCATCAGTCCAAAACAAGTCAATAAAGTGCATCCATTCATAATAAAAAGTGCCTCACACAGCACGTAAGAGTCACTTTAATCTAGCTTGAGCTAACTGCTTTGGCAAGGGGCGTAGCAGGACGGAAACATCGTCTAAGCTGTTCACCAATCGCAGTGGGACAGCTAACCAATCACAGCACATTTTGTTTTTCTGAAGGCAGGCCTTCATTAAACCTGGAACTAATCGCGCCATTTGTGCCAGGCTGGGAGAAATGTATTGTAATAATGTAAATTGTGTTAAAAATAATGCGTTTTTCGAACCACCAAGCATAAGAGCATGTTCTAGTACACCCGCAAAACAAAATCAAGACTTTTTAAAAGAGTGTAATAGGACCCTTTTAGTGATCCAATTCAACTATACTAATAAGCAAAAAGGAGCATATTAATCTTCATGCACTACAAAATGGCAGCACAGCTGAAAGCTTTGTTTAAGCTCCATCCTCTACAATACAGGTGTGAATTTACATTTACTTCAGCCTGAGGCTTATCCATTTCACATTTGGTGTGAAAGGTCTTTAACATTTGCCAAAAATAAAACCTTTTTATATTAAAAGCAAACAAGCATGCCCAGCCCAGATGAGAAAATGTAACGGAAAAGTGACGTAATGCATTACTTTCCATAAAAAGTAACTAAGTTACTTTTATTTAGGGAGTAACACAATATTGTAATGCTGTGCTCAACCACAGAAACAAACAGTGCTGTTTTTTACATACTGCTTTTTCCATTATGACCGACTGTTTTGGTGCAGATCCACGCACGACTGCTGTGTTCACATATGTCTAAATGAACCAAACTAAAAGGGAAAATGTGTCAGGTTCTCCAAATCAGCCAGTGGTGAAACCACTCTAAGTCAGTTTTTATTTATACGGTATGAGTGCTACCGGGGAGGAACTAGACACTGGATTTGACAAAGTTTGCAAGGTCTCTGGCTGAAAATAATTTTGATAAAGCAGTCAGTAGCTGGTATATTCTGACTCTGTCCAAGCACAGGTGTTGTACTGTTAAAATTGTGCTAGAAGTTTCCATCCTTTCCATCCACAATAATCTTACAGCACATACACACAAAAAACTGCATAAAAGCTCACTAAAATAATACAGAGAGACCAGATATGCAGTAACAAAATTCTGGCACAAATGCATTATCAAAATATCCAGTTACTCACTGATGTGCCCAAGTCACACACAAAATCACCATATAACAATATAACCGATCTCATATTTTGTCACAACATGGGCTGCCATCTTGAATGTATGTAGCACATGACTAAACATGCATCAACATTTTCAAATACTTTCATTTTTTCACTGTCCACACTACAACATGAAAACAGGATTTTTAAAAAAGCTCAATTTTCGCTGAGCAAAAATGCTCCAAAACATAGATAAAAAGATGTTTTAAAATGTATCCAGATTAAAGTGGATGTAGCCTTAGTCCAGTGAGCCGAAAATGAATCTGAGAGCATATTTTCAAGTCCACTTCAGTTTTATGTGGTAAACAAAAAAACCCATCCCCAGGCGTCTGTCACACATCCTACAATTATCATTAGCTGAGAATTCATCTCACGCTTTCCAGATTAAATGCTAAATTAATGATTTTCATTAATTATGGAACTGTATTATGAGAGCAATAATTAGTGTAATATCCATTATCAACACTCAAATGGTACGTTTTGCAGAACATAATGCTCAAAATGCATTATCCTGCCACTGCATATTTCTGTAATAATGTGATAAGATACACTGTATGCCAGTGAAGGAGTCTGTGGCCAAACATGCTTTGATGTGGACATAACTGGAATATAAAATCCACTCTTCTGCAGAGGCCTAAACATCAAAGAGACTCTTTCTCTCCATTCCCATCACATCTCACCTTCTCTCACTGGGACGCTCCTTCCTCTGCAGTCTCCACACATCACTCTTACATCAAGGGCATGCACTGTTTGGGCAAAATCCTGTTTTCATTTAACTGCACAGACATGTCAAAAAGAAAAAAAAAAAATCTGTTGAAATCTTTTGGAGAACCCCTCAAAACATCAACAAGAGGGCAACTAGAAAGAGAGAGAAAGGAAGATGCCAATTTCCCGCTGTCGTTATTTTATCATTAAGCACTTGAGACAGGCGAGGTTCTGGGGTCAGTGGATATTTGGGTTTTAGTCAGGCATCTGTGGAAGCTTCAGGGTCTTTCTTTGATGCAAAATTCTAATATCAATGCTGACAACAAAAACAGTTTGACAGTTTAAATGAGCCAGCACTAGTTTGCTGGTATCCCAGGTTGGATCAGTCTGAGCTGTTTTCTCAGCTTGGCCATGCTGGGAGAGCAGCTGAAAGACCAAGTTGTGTTGTTTTTTCCAGCATCTGGGTTTGTTTTGGATTCAAATTTACCATTAAGACTAACTCAGCTGTGTGAAAGGAGCATTAATGCAGACTGAACATTTTGATGAATAGTGCATTCTGTGACCTGTTAATAATACAAGTAAAATATGGTCTAGAAACTATTTTCACTCTGTGAAAAACAACTGTAAGGACATTTTACGCATTTACAAAGAAACGGCAATTCTTACGTATTGAAATTTTGATAGGAAATAGTATTTTCATGTAAAACATTCTCAAATAAAGCGTTGTCACAACACTGGAATTTCTAGATTTGATGTGGCATAAAGATGCCACAGCACATTGAAAAGAACCAAGGTTTGCAAAAATAACTGTGTGTACGCCTTTTCAGCGCTAATTCATCACTGTGCGTCTTTAGTAAAACCAGACAGTACAATTTTAATGCCAAAAGATGGTTTGAGCAAATAAAGTAAAACTGACACTTGGTTTGGTTTTTGGGGTGTTTTCATGCTTAAATGTTCCAAAAACGCATTTTTTTTTTTCTCAAATGCTCTGTTTCATTCGTTTTTTGATTAAGCTCCTCCTTCAGAAACACAAAATGAGCTCTGATTGGTTAGCTGGCCCAGCGTGTTGTGATTGGTGAACCATCCTCACATTTAGAATGTGTTCTGTGACCATAACATATCAGACGCTGTGCAATGAGACCAGTCCACTGGTTAGTCAAGTTATCCCGTCCCATAGCACAAAGTCACAGGACTTTTTTGGGTGTTCTCTTTTATGCCATTATGAAGTAACTGCAATAATGTGCATGCTTTAATGTGTTAATAGATCATTTATTTAACTGTACATCTGCATGTCAAATTTGCTCTTCATTAATTCACACAGTAAGTTGTATGCTATTTTAAGTTACCGGGAAACCAAGCGCCTGAAATCTCAACTGACCTGCAAAATGTCCACCAATGTCTGTGTGACCTACTGGAGAAAACTGAACAGTCCTACTTACTTAAACAACCCACTGAGAGCCCAGACCAGCTGCAACCACACAGCCACGGGTGCATTTCTCAAAAAGCACTATTACAAACTATGTTAGTCAGTGTATCCGCAAACCACAGGTCCAACGAACACTCACAAACACTCTTGCAAACTTTTGTGGTTGGAACTACAGCTCTCGACCTAGTTTCTTATTAGTATGACATAGACTTTATTAGATCATGTTCCTGCAAAACACATCTACATCTTTAAGGTTTTCATGCGAATAAAAGTGGCATTTTTAAAGAGTGCACATTTGTACTGTATGTGCTCTATAGAGTATGACTTAAGAGGGAACCTGACAGGAGCCAAACATCTGAATATAACAACAGAGAACAAAATAGCTAAGATGTAATGTTCATTATTAGATGTAATGTTCATTATTTACAGCAATAACCTGACATTTATTCAATCTTAAACTAGTTAATCAGCTTAAGTTATTACTCAACCTTGCATGACGACATAAATGACAACTCAGATTCTGTATTATTGAACCAGCTTGGTTTGAATGATGGTTGTGTGACACAATTACTAATGTCTAATTCTAGCTAGATCATTTTTCCATCAATGGTAGTTAGGCAGTGAGTTATGCCGCTATACAGTAAATGTACCCCAGTGTACGGTAAATGTACTCAGTGTTTCAATGTATCAATGTAAACACAGTCTAACGAGACAAAAATCATGTCAGAATCTTTTTCAGTAAGCCTTGAAGTGTAAATGCGGCCAACCAGTCCATTTTAGGTACCAATAAAGTCTTACGACTTTTATATTATTACTCTATATACTCTTATAATATTCTCATAGGGCTGTAAAATGGTGGAAGGTCACTAGTTCAGTCTCACGAAGAGTGGGCCATAAGCTATCAGCATCCCAACGGCTCAATCCATTCCTAGCCCTGCACTGCACATTATGACTAGTCCACTATTCTGGCACCCAATTCAGCCTTGTAGAGACCTTCACGGACTGCGAGCCATTGTTTCAGAGGGACTTCCAGTTTAACAAGCGTACTGGGAATCACTTTGGATAAAAGCATCTGTTAAATGACTGCTTGGTGTTATTAACAGAAATGGTACATGAATGTGCACTAGTCTCCTGTGAAACCCTGAAGGAACAGCGTTCAAGGCTTTACCGCTGTCCTGGCATACTGCATGAGTCCTAAATAATTAACTGTGAGTCATTAAAGGGCCTCTAATGCTTGCAATAATCTGTATATCCGCTCCTAGATCGATAGCTAATGACCGTGACAGAGTCGCGTCTAGGTAGTGAGGATGCAAAGTGGCACTATAAATACATACCACTGTCATTATGCCTTAAGGGGAAATGTGTAATTTACTGTGGCACAAAAAATGCCATCACACTACAGACATTCATTGCAATCACAATGTAATTAGAGATAAACTGAGGAAGAGCTTGTTAATAAAGTGTGTCCTCATAGCAGGGTTCCCATACCTTGGTTAACTTCAAATTCAAGGACCTTTCAAGGATTTTCCAGGTCCAATACCCTCAAATTCAAAGACTTAATGTGGGGACACATTTCAAGTGAGAACCAGGTTACATCGTGTTACCTTGTAAGATACATTGTTACAGGTTTAATGTGTTAAACACAATTATGCAATAAAGCATTTGCATTTATTTTTGGCCATATGACAGAGATGTTGTATTCTATTTGTTGTATTTCTGTTTTGCATAAAACTAGAGAATATTCGGCTTTGCACCTTGCCAAGTGATGGTCCTTTGGATCTCTGGCAAGCCCCCAAAGTAGAGCAGTTACCATATCCCATATCAAAACTCAAAATATTTCATTCCCATACCCAAAATATTTTATAAGGGTATATTTTACAGTCACCCTTGTTCAGATTGATCATAAATACAGCTAAAAGGCTTTCAACCAATGCCATCTCAAAACTTAACATATTTCATAGTTTTATCACAGGTAGAAAGCAAAATGTTTCAATACAAGCATTTCAGTCATACAATATTTCAAAAATGTAACCCACGGGAGAAAATCAACCCTTCGTAACAGTTTAAAATCAGCCCAATTCTGTGCAAAAAAATGTGGATTTGGCAACCCTGCATCCAACACAAGCTGCAGGAATCAGAT
Organism: Labeo calbasu; assembly: GCA_019740295.1. Taxonomy (NCBI): domain Eukaryota; kingdom Metazoa; phylum Chordata; class Actinopteri; order Cypriniformes; family Cyprinidae; genus Labeo; species Labeo calbasu. Next base: position 10,396 of record JAHKKF010535589.1, on the reverse strand, counting down.
TGAACTGACAAATCATGCTGGAGGATTTGCTGCTCAGCAGATAATGTGCTTATATCTGATCTTGTAAGATGTGCTCCCTTTATACAGAATGCGTGTGATCGCGAAATTGAAAGTGAAAGTGAACAGCCGCTCATTCAATAAAAATTTAAATACTTCGCTTACATTAGCGGTTCCCTGATGTGCGGAAATTATATTCAATATTAGAATGATTGTGTGAGCAGGCGGTAATGGCCCTAAATTCGGCGGGAGCGGGATCAATAAAACAGTCCCACATAGGGCTTTAATACAAAAACGCACACAATGAATGGCGACTGTAGAAAGCAAAAGCTGAATCCCGGACATTTTGGGCGATTTAGAAATCCCAGCCGGATGCATTTTTTTAGGTCCAAAAAGAGAACATGTTCAGGGAAAAGAGGACGCATGGTCACTCTAACTAACGTAAATCAAGCAAGCTAGTATGCATAGGGCACAACGTGTTGGCAAAATAACACATTAGTTGACCAGAGGGAACTATATGGATTTTTTTCCAGAAAATAGCATAAAATAAATTCAGGCATTTTCAAGGACCTGTATCTATGTGTGTTTATTTTCAAAAACTTTCCAGGGCCTTGAAAAGTTGCCTTTTTTTCAGATTCACAAACTTTCAAGGATTTCACGGACCCATGGGAACCCTGTCATAGGTGTGGAACGGTCTCTTCTTTTGGTTCTGGCCCCCTTAGTTACTATTACTGTCTCTGTAAATCTTTCCCAATGCTATCATCAAACCTGCAGAAAAGTAATCAGGTTGAGTGAATTACCTCAGGGACTGCATAATACCTGCAAGAATGGCATAATATCAGGATTATCACTTTTATATGTAATTACATATCATATATTTGATTATAAATAAACGTAAAAGCACAGGACAGTAATACTAGAATTTATTTGTTATTATTTTATTATTTATTACGATAAATATATATATTATAATATTTCCCCTTGTGCTCTTTTTTTTATCTAAATTATTCAAATGTGTTGATAGGGCCATAGTTACATTATACATTTTTACAAATAACTTTAAATGTAACTTTTTTGTTGTTAATGACTTGCGTTATTTTAACTTGTATATTTAGTATTATTGTATTGTATGTTGATTCTATGGATACATTGCTGAACAGTACAAATTTCATTATCCATCATCATCATCATATTATTATTATTATTATTATTATTATTATATTTCAGGAAAATATAAGACAATAAAAAATCCAGAACAATAACAAAAGTAGAATTATAATTATAATTATTATTATTGACATTTTGCGTTATGAATGTGACATATAAATGCTTAGAGACTGTATGTGTTACCAATATACCAAAACATCTGTTTATATTTTAATAAACCCTTGTTGAATAAGTCTAAACATAAGAAACATATCAGTCTATGCACAAGTTTTCAGTGTTAAGCAAGGGAAATAATCAAGCATTATGGATGTGACAAAGAAGAACACCGTTTTTGAGAGACTACATACTTTGTAGGATTTCTGCGAATTAAAATGCACAAACCAGATGCAATAATACCCAACAAATAGAGAAGCGATGGCTCTTGACACAACATATAATTGTTACTTTATTTTAATATTTATGTGCCTGTTTATGAGGAATATGTACTGTTATGGATGTGACAAGCCTAAAAATAGCACTTAACAGAAAATGCTTTGAAAACTTCATGGGAGACCTCACATGGGTATTTGAATCACCAAATGTTGACATCTGTGCTGTCAGTATAGTAAAAAACCTTTGGTAAAAACGTATAAAAAATTACCCTATAATTATTAATTAACACAACAAACAAAAAAGCTGTTAATTATTATTACTGTTGTTGTTGTTGCTAATTATTATGCTGTTATTGTTGTTGGTGTTTATTTGTTTATTTATTTATTTTCCATTAAAAACATGCATCATATGTATTATAAATTATTACAATTATTAAATAATTCTAAAAAAATGAAAAATGAAATGAAAATAAAAAAAGTGAACATTGTGATATTTATTATTGTATTGCCCTCTGCTAAAGGCAGAAATAAGGTTGTTCTGGATGGATTTTGACTAGACTAAACTGCTGCAGAAGACTGATGCAAAAATAGGCTAGATCTGACAATGCAGTCTTTTACCCATTTCAATCTCTCATTTCAGTGTGCTGTAATAGTAATGAGATTTTATAGAGCTATTTCCTCAAGTGCTTTTGTTTGTTGGCCACATCCTGATAAGTGTAATCATATCTGTTTGTGTTACTGTATCTAATATCTTCAATACAATGCACTTTATCAAAACAAAGTGTAACATATGCCTCTAATATCACAACAGTGCACTAAAGTTGCTGTCCTTTTCATCCCATTGTGAGCTACTAAAACCTGCGAAATTGGCTGTTTCTTTTCCATTTCACTGTAATCAAATCATCAATTCAGTCAGAATCACCCTGAGAGCAGCGATTTTCAACACAGTGCGTTTTAATAGGCAGATGACCACTTAGTGTGTGCGGCGACCCCATTAAACAACATGAAGGAAGATCAATGCAAAGTGTTTTCCCATAAGAGTCAAGATGTACCAGTAACTGTACTTTTTCTTGGTAATTCTAAGGTTCATGTTACTTATCACCAAAACTGCAGCAAGAATAGTGAACCAATATCTAGTCCAATGCAAATGCCAAAAATAAATCCAGTGAAGTTCCATTAGAGCTTGAACATCAAAGATGAGTTTGAACATCAAAAATAGACCGATATCAGAGATATCCCTGATCAAAAAAACGTATTGCTAATAGAACTTCTATCCATACAAAGACAATAAAGAAATACTTAAATAATATAATCATACATCAAATAAATAAACAAACAAACAGCAGTTTATTCGGTATGATCTCATTAGTTATTATGATATAAATTCCATTATCATTCTTTAAAGATGTTCCAACAAGTGAATTAAACAAAGATGTATTTAAATGTGTTTTTAAAGCCTTGAAAACTTCGCCTATGCCATATGCTTTTAAATCCATGAGATCTAAACGCGAATGAGCAAAACAGTTGTTCCAATCGTGATCTATTCGTGAGAACGATATTATTGTATTCCAGTGGCATCCAGCAGCAAACGAACATGCACCAAACACTTGATTATGAAGTTGAGCATATCATGAGAGCATCTCCAAAGCGGGACATGAGGTACGGCTGCCCAGAGCCGCACTTTCCCCCCAAAACACGTTCTCACACACAAACAGCCGCAAAAACAGCGCTGACACTGACCCTTCTGCTGCTTGAAGGACTGTATGGATCCAGAGTGATGCACCATGGTGGTTCCCGGTCGAGATCCTCGCGTGCAGAAGATGAAGGCAGGATACATGGGAAAGTATGGAGCGATCGCGTAGGTGTCTCTCCTCTGCGCAACCCAACACCTGTCTACCCTCGCGCTCCACCATCCGGGGCTGTTGTCATGGTTACGTACTGTAAGAGGATGGATGGACACCCTTCAGAGGCGCGATGGAATGACCCGCGTTCTGGGGGGCGTTCACACAGGACGTGCTGTCGCGTTCCGTCTGCGCTATTTTTAATTGTTGGACACAAGTACACATGCGTCAGACGGGCGTCTTGGACCGTTACGTCGCGTCCTGCTCTTTATTCCTAACGCCTCGCGACGTAGCGTTGCGTTTTAAGAAGCGGTGTCAAGTTAAATACAGCAACTTTTTGAAAACACATCTCCAGTGCGTTCTGTTTCATTCCGTTTTGTCGATCTGTTTTTGGACGCAGACGCTCTGTGTGATGATGAGACTTGTATATAGCTGGATACGTGACGAAGCTCAGGGGGATCGTGTCAATGCCATTATCTCCAGGAAATAATGCACCGATAATATTTAGAATTTCCATCCACTTGCATTTTGTCAGGGAATTTCGTCCATCAGTTTAAAGAATACTGTTTTAGCATAATTTTCAGAGGTGTACGATTTAAAAAAAAAAAGTGATCTACTGGCAGCCCTACTGAAAAAACAATAGACGCCATCACAAAATTTGTAATGGTTTTACTGGTCATTATGGGACTTGTATTGGTTTCAATGGAAACTCTAATGGACCCTGTTGGTTTATACTGGTAATTGGTCACCTTCTATTGTTGGCTTGTTAAAACCAATAAATTCTAATGAAATGTGTCCCAAAACACACTACAGAAAACCATTTTCAATGGTTTCAATAGTTAAAAGTGTGGTTTGTAATGTTTGTGGTGGTATTTATAGTGGAAACCATTAGATTGTTTTTTTTTTTCTTTTTTTTTTTTTTTGATGGTTCCATTGTTGTTGTTTTTTTTTTGTTTGTTTTTTTCAGCAGGGAGGGCCATCTATGAGCAACTTGGTGGGATGGTAAAATCAGAGGCGTCGTGCCCATTGAAAGTGAGGGGGCACGTGCCTGTTTTTACAGATCTGCGCATTATAACCAATCACACACAATGCTGTTGAGCTTATGAATGCATTGACCAATCAAAGGGCTTCAGATGAGTTAACGCTAAAATGCGGCTGTTTCTTTACTCGCTCGCTGACTGAATACCACTTTCTGGCGAGTGCAGATGTGTGTACGAATAGTGTAAACAGTTTCAGTGATGTTGTTGAAAATGTTATTTGATAATGTAAATGTTCTTTGCTCTTTCTGTACAATGAAAGTGTTATGATTAGTAGCCTAACTTTTTTTTTTATTATTATTCACATTAACTTTATTTGTTAAATTCACATTAAATATAAAGTCAGTCATATTAAAAACCCTAACTGTAATGACCGTATTGAACCGGAAAGAACGAAATACAAGCGTTTGAGGTTAAAAAATACGTAAATTGTCAGTTTGTTTCAAAAGTGACTGATCGTTTTGCAAGAAAAGACCCTTCTTCCTCAGCTGGGATAATTTAGAGCCATTTAAACTGCATTTTGGAAGTTCAAACCTGGGATAACCATTGAAGTCCACTAAATGGAGAGAAATCCTGAAATGTTTTCCTCAAGAAACCAGACAAAGCATGACAGATAAGTACCCAGGTAACACATTTAGGTTCTGGGAACATTGTTTTGAAACTACCCAGCTGTTTTTTTTTTTTTTTTGTCATGATTAGAACGTTATTTAAAGGTTACAAAAACATTTTTCATTTTTTTTGTTTTTTGTTTTTTGTTTTTTGAATGTTTATTTTTAATATTTTAAGAATGTTAATGTTATGTTTAAGTGTTAAAGTCCAGTATACCTGTTGTGATTTTAATGTTAATTAAAGGGAACCCTGAGTATCAAGACGAGTATGGCTTAATATAACATACATGATGTCTCTTACTGAAATATGTATTAGAAAACCCATGAAGGATTTACATTATTTTGAAAATCTACATTGTTTTATACATATTTTGGACTATGGGGGGCGCCATTATTCCGATGACGTGCACTCAGTGGGCTACTGGCACTACCTGTTGCTATTTTTACCACAACACAACTCAAGAAAATAAAATAGTAATACAGTGCACAATTTTGTGGCTTTTGTTTGCAATTTTCAGTCAAGCGTTAACAAGACAAGCAATGTAAGTCACAGTTCACGGCGATAAGAAGAGGGGAAATTCACAAGTTCACACTTACATATAATAAACTGAGTCAAGGTTATACGTATTTGGCACGCTGTCCGGGAAAGGGCTCTGAGCTCTAGTCATTCCCGAGCCGGGGTCCGAGCTTGGCATTTTAGACCGGACCCAGAGCGCCCCCACCCAAAATTATACAAAATATGTATAACAGATGAGGATTTTTTAAAAATACCATAAATCTTTCTTGAGTTTGCTTATATCAATTGCCACCTGTAAATTTTTTCAGTAGCTGTAATCATTGTATCAGTCTTTTATTTCCCGAGTTGTGCTAAAAATAGTAACAGGTAGAGCCAATAGCTCACAGAGTGCAACCATTTTACCTCATCAAAATATAGTCCAAAATATGTATAAAAGATGTGGATTTTTATAACGTATAAAATAACGTGAATCTTTCATGGGTTTTCCACTACATAATTCAGTAAGAGATATCATCTAAGTTATATTAAGCCATACAAGTCTCAATACCCGGGGTTCCCTTTAAAAGATACAAAAAACATTTACTACAGTGTTCATCAAGTACAAACACAATCACAAGGGCATTTCGGGAATGTTCTCCTATCAACATTATGACAATATATATCAAATGGTACTAAGGTTATAAGAATGTTTCATTACTTTAACAACATTTTGTCCTAACATTCAAATAACTTTTAAAAAACATAATGGAAGTTAGTCAGTGCATCAATGGCCAACCACCAAAGTAGTTCTTGAAACTTTTTTTTTTTTTTTATGATATCAGTGGGTAATACAGAATAATGTCATGTCATACTAGTTATTAATAAGCCCTAACTCAATAGCTAGAGCTATATGTGTTTAGTACTGTTTGCTACACCACTATTTTTCCCTGAAAAAAAAAAATAAAATAAATAAAATAAGATTAGGGTTAAACTGATGCGAGAAGGTAACAACAATTTGTTTTCAGCAACTCTCTTGTAGTCTCTCTGTCGTAATGATTTTATGTTTTGGTGAACTGGCAGCTAATTTATATGAACCTCTCTAGTCCCATTTAGCCACTTGTCAGCAACCAACATTTCAGGACAAGTAAAAGCTTTTACAAATCACAATGCGATATTACTGATGTATTTTATGTCCTAGAATAAAATGTGACATATCTTGAGTCTGTGTTAATCATCGACCTTTTTCATGCATAACAAGGATGATGAAACCAGCACTGCTAAAATGCTAACTCATTTTCAGGTTTGAGCCTGCAAAAAAAATATATATATATATAATCTCTGCAGCACCCGATTAGTTACGTTAGCTACTTCAGCCCTGTTGTTTCCTATGTTCATAACGGCTATTAGAAATGCAGTGGTTTGACACTAATGAGTCTAGCTTCCTGCACTCATTTAAGCATCAGCAAAGCATGTTTCAGTATAATGGTCAGTCCAGACGGCCAAATAACAGCTGGTCTCATTAAAAGTCATTCATTCACGCTGATGCTGTCACAAACCCCCATGGGTACTGTGAACACAGTAAAGCTGCTTGAAATATTATGGTGACGTGTGATTCAGAGTCCATTCAGCCAAGCTGACATGTTATGTGAGATTCAAGTTTGGGTTTAGAAGTGACTGCATATGATCCACAGACAGTGATGGGCAAACCTTTGAGACGCTGACTTTACATGTCATGGCTGGACAGGTGAAATTCAATGCAGTCTATCCCATCCTGACTGAAATGTCACATATCCGATGCAGGTTCCCACATTGAAAAAGAGCCTGACAGCACTGGGAAAAAGAGTTAGAAATCAATATCCATTCAGGTTAGTGCTGACACCTCCACCATGAGTGACAAATGACAGAGACATCTGCTGAGACCAGCAAAAAACAATCAATCATACAATATTTCACACCCACACACATGAAAACATTTCGACTGTGGTAGAATGAATATAAATGATATCTGCCACGCTGCACTGATGAATATTGACACTTACATTAATTAGCTAAGCATCACTGTTACTATTGCTCGTATTTACGGCGAGTGATTTGAACAACTCCTACTGCAAAGTATAAAACTTCAGCACATGACTTGACCCACAACATTTGTGTTTGGGGTATGAATGGTCCCTAAATTCTGCAGCTTGTTGAGGAGAGATGTTCCAGAACACACTAGCGAACAAAAAGCAATGTTCTTACAACAATTTTGAAGACCTTTGCATACTAGTGCCCTAGTGACCACATAGCAATATGCTAATTAGTCAGAACATGCTAGGAATCACAAAGAAATGCACAGACTACCTTTCAAAACAACTCTGAATTTGACTTAAATGATTAGCAACACCTTAGCAATCACATATAGTAGCACGGGGTGTGCAATCCTGCTCCTGGAGGGCCAATGTCCTGCAGATTTTAGCTCTAAACTTGAAATTTCTTGTGAGTGTGAAGATCTTTATTAGCTAGTTCAGGGTGTATTTAATACGAGTTGGAGCTAAACTCAGGAACAGATTTGGACGATGCAATGCTCTTACAACTATTCAGAAGACCTGTAACTGTGCCCTAGTGACCACCCATAACACCTTAGCAGCTACAGGTATGTGCAAACATTTAGCCAAAATACCTTACCGTAAATCCCAAAACATATAAATATTTCTCATAACTTCCTGCTCACTAGCGCTTGTCAATGTGAGTGTCTGTTGCCGTCTCCGCTATTTTGCTGTTGTTCTGTCTCTTTCGTTTTATACTCTGAAACAACTGGACAGTGTTGCCACCCTGTGGAACAACTGATTACTGCAAAACAAATTCAATGTGCATGTGCGTTACAAAAATCGAGTGGTGCCCATACAGTACATGCATACCAATCTGATGACGAAATTTGTGTCGTGTGCACTGTATGCTGACCCTCACATACGTGTAAAAAGTGACGTATACTTTGAGCATAGCAAAACCCTGGAAATCACCCAGAATGCCTTAGCAATCGCATAACAAAACATTAACCACTCAAAACCTTTGTAACCACTAACATGTAAACAAATACAGTAGCTAAAATTGCTAAGAATACAGTGTTTCCCCCCACAGTGAATTCTACTGAGATCATTGGTCATGCCAATCACAGTGCTGACTGCCTAACCAACAATGAAACAAATACTAACCCCCAGCCATTACCTACACTGTAACCTCAGAATAACATTGTTAGCATTGTTAGCGGTATTCTCCCTGTTGAAAAAAACAGCATATGCTGGCAGGACCAGCATAAACCAGTAAAGGACCAGCATAAACCGGCTAAGGACCAGCATAAACCGGCATCCCAGCATCAAAACCTGCCTAACCAGCATATGCTGTTTTTTTTTTTTTCAACAGGCGCTGAACTGTGAGCTAAATCAAAGAAACACACCTTGACAAGTGACTGTGTGATTAAGTTGACCAATAAAATTGGCTACAGGGCAAGGTTTGGAAAAAGCACATCCGTATAGCTAGCATCTGCATGACATTTTGGCATAATTTGGCAGGCAAAAAAAGGTCCATTGTCTGCATGAAGCAGCATGATATATTCAAGTGACCAACTTGAATCAGTTGCAAAATCTGCAGGGGGCAGATGTAGCGTGTAGCATAGCATTGCTATATGGAATAGCAAGCACCAACAACAACCTAGCAGTGTCTTTGAATGGGGAAGCATTAGTAACGGTCTCTTCAGAAAATGCAAAGACCTAGTTTATGTACCTAACAGACTCTTTCTTGTCAAGTAAGTGGTAATTACTAGAGCAGGTCAGCATTAATTAGTGATAGGAATTCCGGTTCCTTTTAGGGAGCTCAGCTCTGCAATAAGAAGCTGTCTCTTTTACCTCCCAAATGCCTCTTTTTTAGTACCTCTTCCTGCTATCATTTAAATTATTCAAAGTAATTATACTAAACCTTTCCAAAATACCACAACTGCACACTATTTGTGGTGTAAAAACCTTAAATTATGTGAAAACATCAAACACTATTACAGAATGTTATAGTTAACTATCAAAACACAAATTCCAAACGAATCACACTCAAGATTGAATACGGTGTGCCATATTACAAATAAAACTCAGAGAGCCGACTCGTTCATGAACGACACATCACTATGACTAAAGCAAGACAAGCATTCAGTTTTGTCTTTAAGACCCAAAGGAAACACCACAAAATCAGTGCCGGAATGTAACAGGATGATAAGTGCAGCAACTTTAAACTGCTTGTTTAGTACGGAGTTCCGTTTGTGCCAAAAGAATGCTGACTGCTTTGTACAATACATTTGTATTCTGTACATAATGAGTTTTCTAGAACTTTTAGATGCATTTATCATTGTGTTCAATCCTTCTTATCTTCAGTGTAGAAGTAAGCCTATAGACGAGACTTCCAGTTCATTAGCCGCTATATGATATGATTCTTTAGGGTCTTAATGAAAAGTCTCTAATATACTTTGGTTAAAAATTCTCAATGGTTTTGTAAAACAACACCCTTTTTACCTTGTCAAAATGAGCTCAGCAAAAATCATCTCATTCTAAGGGGTTGTTCCTTTAAATGCAAATGAGCTCTGCTCACCCCGCCCCTCTCTTCTCTCTGTGGAATAACGTTCTTGTTTACTTTAGCCGCATTTAGCGGCTAAAGTACATTTTTCGCGTTTAGCTGCGTTTAGCTGCGTTTAGCTGCGTTTAGCCGCTAAACTACCTAACCACCACGTTATAAGGAAAGGCGATTCATTAAAAAAAAATCTTATACTCACTTCTGCTGTAAGTGAAGCTGGATCACGAATGATTTGCGCGAACATAGACGGATATATGTAGATCGGGAGGCGCATTCCATTCACAAA
>JAHKKF010535587.1:14850-31962 GCA_019740295.1 Labeo calbasu | reverse complement strand
ATTGAAATTAAAAACATTAATGAAACTAAAAATTCGGACACTCTCATGTGAACTGCTGTTTTCAGTTGACTTTAAATATTACAATTTAAAAAAGCTGTTTTCTATTTGAATATATTTTAAAATGTAATTTATTCCTGAAACAGCAAAGCTGAATTTTCAGCAGCCATTACTCCAGTCTTCAGTGTCACATGATCTTTTAAAAAAGCATTCTAATAAGCTTATTCTGTGCTCAAGAAAATGTATTTTTATCAGTTGAAAACAGTTATGCTGCTTAATGTTTTTGTGAAAACTGTTTTTAAAGAATTTTTTGATAATTACACTACCAGTCAAAAGATTTTTAATGTTTTTTAAAGAAGTCCCTTCTGCTCACCAAGCCTGCATTTATTTGATCCAAAAACTAAATGTACAGCAAAAACAGTACGATTTTGAAATATGTTTAATATATAAAATAACGGTGTTCTATTTGAATATATTTTAAAATGTAATTTATTCCTGTGATCAAATCTACATTTTCAGCATCATTACTCTAGTCTTCAGTGTCTTTTTGACTGGTTGTGTAGAAACAGCATTTATTTGAAATAGAAATGTTTTGCAACATTACAAAAAGTCTTTACTGTCACTTTTGATCAGTTTAACACATTCTTGTTGAATAAAAGCATTCATTTCTTTAGAAATCTTACTAACCACAAACTTTTGAATAGTAGTGTATGATGAGGCCAGTTGCTCTTATGTAATGTACCTAACAAAATTACAGCTAATAGTGGCACAGCTATTAAAAGTGAACTTTATGCTAGCCGCAGCCTCAGACCCCACACCTGCACACCACCCTCAGTACATTCATTTTACTGTCAAATGAATATTGCACACAAAAATGTCAAATACTGGTTTAAATCACCTGTTCTTATTAGATTGACTAGCTTTGCATAGCTTGTCTATACACTAGAATTTCCACTGTTTTTCTTCTTTTGAATCATGGAAACTCCTGTGGCAATAATTAAATTTGGGTTTTCCAACCTGGCTTATTGTGATATAATCTGTTTTTAGTAAACCCACTTGCTACTTAAAGCGAAATGAATTATGTTTGGTTGCTTTACATGTACGTCAGACAATTGTTTCTTGTCAAAGCCAGAAGACTGTCTACATAAGATGTGAACTTATTATTCCAACCTCCATTTTCCACCAAAATAGTGCTGGTGCTGTTCCCCGGCCTGGGAATCTTTTAAATTATATTAAAGCCCTGCCCATGTTTCCTCTAACTTGAGATTTCAACAATGACCTGTTACTATTGAGTGTTACTATTGATTTTGAGAACATATTTTAACATACAAAATTGTTTATCTTTTCAATCAAAGGCTGCAGGTTTGGAAATTAGCAAGTTTGTTGTAAAAAAAAATGCAGCCAAAATGAACAAAATAACCCCATAATTTTAAGACAAAGGGTCACAAAATTAAACAACATATTATGGTTGTCGTGATTAAAAAGAAATGAAATGAAAAGTTTAAATTCGCAAAATTACATTACGCTCACACTGCATCAGATTGCTTTTGCGCAATTTTGTACAGTGTTGAGCCTTATAACCAATCAAACACATTTCTGTTGAATTTAGGAATGCATTGGCCAATGAGAAGCACTAAGATTAGTCAGTGCTGAAAAACGCCAGCTGGAGCTTTTGCAGAATTTGTGCTAGACTTGCCTAACGTCATGGACATGTTTGTCTGTAAAGCCAGAATGTGACGTGCCCAAAACAAAACAAGAACATATATTGGTTTGTGTATTGATATTAATAATCATTATAACAATATAAAGAGCAATATTATACAATAAGGATTTTTGTCATAATGTTGCAACCCTATGAGCTACTGTTTTTTACTTTTTACTGTTTTTTTAATGTAGAATTTAGGCACAATTTTAAACAGTATATTGTTATTGACAGCAGTTTAAAATAAACTAATAAGCCCCAAGAAGCAGTGGTTTATAGTGAATTTATAACAGCTAAGGGGCGTTGTTAGGCATGATGCGAAGCGGAGTGTCTAAAACCCCCTTAGCTGTTATAAATTCAGTGTAAATCACGGCTTCACGGGGCTTACTGCTTTTGTAAAATGGTTATTCCATGTACGTAGTAAGTTTTCACAAAATAAAACAGAGCAAATAAAGTGTAATGATATGAATAAAAACAGTACTCTTCCACCAAACAAAGTAGTTCCTCAGAAACAGTTGTGGCTGCAACAAAGTGGTTGCCAAGCAACACACAGAAGTAAATTGTTTGTAATTTACAACAGCTTAGAACACAGCTCAAACAATCAGAATAAAGGACCGGAACTATCTGTTTTATAATACTGATTAAACTAATTGGGTAAATATATGTATTTGACATTAAAGGCAACATATGGTTTTACCAACATATGGTAAAAAGTACCCCTGAAAATCAGTTCCAGGGGGCAAATATTGCCCCTTAATGGAAAAGTTAATTTCTGACCCTGATAGCTGGCTTTTGAAGTTATTTAAAAGTAAAACATAAAAAAGTATTCATATGTAAGATACTTGTAAATAAAAGCATTTTCATTTAGATAGATTGAGAAAAAAATGGCTGAAGTAGAATGACAAATATAGACAACATGTCTATCAACAGGCTCAGAACATCCTTTTCTTTGGTGGAAATGCACAAAACGGGTCTAGAATAGACACCAGCATCGGCACTGCATATGAGTGTTTCTAGGTGAAATCCGATGCTAATCCTGGTTCATCATGTCCCATTGAGCTGCCTGTATGTGTGTCTGCTGGCTGGTTGGCAGACTGATGTCTGGTCAGCTGTCTGGACACTTGGCCTGCACACAGACTTCAACACAGAGACACGTGGCTGTCAATGACTGCTTTATCTCACTGAGACAGCGTTGGGTGGCGACCACACGGGGGGTCTTATTGTGTGCGTGTACGTGTGCGTGTGCAAACGATTGGAAAGGGGGGGATTAAACAGCTGTGGTCAAAAGATGGATAGAGGGAGGTACCAGATTTAGCTTGGCAGATGGATGAACTGACCGTTTCTTTCTTTAAACCCCATTCTTTCCATTTCCCTTTTCTTTCTGTGAAATAGAAATCTCTTTTCAGTTTCACTTTCTAGACAGTTTACAGATAAGTTTGATGATGTAGACATAGGGTGCAAAAGTCCAAAACCACATTGAAAGAATCTAATTTAGACTTTGTTGGAAATAAACAAAGCTGGGTTTGAAAAAATGTCAAAAACGAATGTTATTTGATGGAGATTCTAGATTGTAGTTACTGATTTAACAAATTTACATGTCAGTAAGACTATGCAGATGTCAAATGTTCTTGCTTTTATTGAAGCACACAGTGCTCTTTGGATGATCTCAAATAATGCTGGAGAACATGATCAACAGGTTTGACACTTGGACTTGGAGCTCAAGTGCTGCTGTCATTCAACAAAAGAGGAACAGAAATTATGTAGCTGATGTTAATTTTTTCATTTCAGCTTTTCACTGAAATGCTTATGCTGGATATATAATAATAATAATTAAAAAAAAAAAATGAAAAACCGATTATCCTTCAAAAGTTTGAATTTTAGTAATGTTTTCAAAAGAAATCTCTTATGACACCCACACTGCATTTATTTGATCAAAATACAGTAAAAACAGTAATATTTAGAGAGAGGTACCATTACAATTCAAAGGGATAGTTCACCCAAAAATGAAAATTCTGTCATTAAGTGCTCATCCTCATGTCATTCCGAACCCGTAAGACCTTCAAGACCTCCAAAAGCTGTTTTCTTTTGTTTTGTGTTTTGGGAAGAGAAGAAATTGTTGAATAAAGTCATTGTTTTTATTTTCTCTGCGCACAAAAAGTATTCTCATAGCTTCATAAAATTACGTTAAACCACTGATGTCACATGGACTTTTTTTTTCGATGTCCTTACTACCTTTCTGAGCCTTGAACGTGGTAGTTGCATTGCTGTCTATGCAAGGTCAGAAAGCTCTTAGATTTCATTAAAATATCTTAATTTGTGTTCCAAAGATGAACAAAGGTCTTAAGGGTTTGGAACGACATGAGGATGAGTACATAATGACAGAATTTACATTTTTGGGTGAACTATCCCTATATTTAAGAATTTTCAGCAGCCAGTCTTAAGGTGTTACATGATCGTACAGAAACATTTCTTCTTATTATCAATGTTGGAAACAGTTGTGCTGCTTTTATTTTATTTTTTTGTGGACTGTTCAAAAGAACGGCATTTATTTAAAGTAGAAATTTTTTGTAACTTTTTAAGTCTTTACTGTCACAAACAAGAGTTTTCAAAGGATAAAGTTTATTTAATCCTGGCAGTCATACCTGCAACAATAACATTTGCGCACTTTCTGCATCCAGCTGCCATCTAGATTACTTATTACACAAATTGATACTATGTGTTGGCTGAACTTCAGGATACACACACAAACTGCTTGCTTGCAGCACCATGTTCAAACATACATGTTTGCAGTGATATGTAACAATACCACAAGCAAGAAATGAACAGGCCGTCCTGTGGAAAGACCAGCAAAGCTGGTTAGCGGCATTTGTTTTCAGTGATGTCAGTGATATTTGGATAGTTTTGTTTGGTTTTACCTCAGTGGAAATAGATATAAGGAGATTGGCTGGCTTGATATTATCAGATGCAGCCTCAACCTCAGCTGAATTTAGTTAATAACAAGTATTTCTTTCTATCACAGGACCAGTTCCATTCTGTGACCTTCCTGGAGAAAAAAACCCAAAAGCCTATTTCATCTCCTCCTTTAGCTGTGGCTTCTTGAACTGGGCCACAGGAGCGAGTTGCTGGGAAACCAGGCATACATAGCCAAATTGCTCAGTTTTGCCAGATGTCTTGTGGAGTGAATCATGTAGCACTGGTGTCTGAACCAGCCCCACCACCTCCCCCAGCATGCGCGGAGGCACGAACACATACACAGAGCTGCAGCTTGAACTTCATACGGTTCTAAGGCCCTTTCATTGTCAGTCATAGACTTGAGCTCCAACTCTTGCCAGAGGCTGTAGCGACACAATGGAGGCTCTGTTTTTAAACCGAAAGCATAGGGCACAGAAGAAGTTCTTTCTCTCGCTTTACATACCTAGTTCTCTGTTTTTTTTTTCTCATGAACACACACCCACATAATCAATTAACCTTCCTCAGCTCCCCATAGGCCTTCAAAGTGGATCCCCTTAGTCAAGGAGATTCTGCTTTTTATGCTCGTGACCCTGTCTGGTGTCAAAGAGCAAGTGGTTCTACAGACAGACAGCCGTTTGAATGACACCACAAGTCATTTATTTGATGAAAAAATGCAGTAAAAATAGTAGTGTTGTAAAATAGTGTTGAAATTAGTGTTGAAAATTGTTGTGCTGGGTAATATTTTTATGTTTTTGTGGAAAGTTCAACAGCATTTATTTAAAACTAAAATCTTTGGAAGCATTTTAAATGCCATTTATTTTATTTTTCATCAAACGTTTGTGATGAATAAAAGTATTGATGTATTTGAAAAAGAAAATATTCATATAATAAATAAAGTAGATATGTGCAGTGACTGATTCCATGTGGTCTGAATTAGGGATTCCATCAGATTCCAAAATGTAAGTACTTGTAATTAGAGTATATTACATTTAAAAATACTTGTAATCAGATTACAGTTACTTTTTTATGGATTGGATTACATGATATTCACACAATGGAGGTAATTATTCATGATTTATTGATTCTGGAAGTATAGGCAAAAATATTTCAAACATGGAAGACTGAATGTGCATTTAATGCAGGGATTCCCAAATGTTTTTGTCACCCATTAAAATACAAAATTTGCTTGAAATATCACTAACGAAGTTAATATTTCAATAATTTAGCAACTTATTCACATGTTTACTGTTCTCAGATGTTGGTTAACGGTCACATCAACCTGCAGGTAAACAAATAAAATATTAATATTTTTAATATTCAAGTGTTTAATTTCATTTAATTTATTATTATTATTATTTACATTTTTATGATTTAATTAATTATTGGGTTTTTAATCAACTCACTAATATAATGTTTAATGCATTTTATGGTGTTGACATCAAAAAGTGAAATGTATTTTCTTTCTCTTTGCTTTTTTATATCATTGTTTAATGGTAAGTTTAAAACATGTTTGATTAAAAAAAAAGTAATCTAAAGGTACTCTAAAAAGTAGTCAGATTACATTACCTAAAATGAGTAATCTAGAACAGTATTGGGGGTAACGCATTACAAATAACACAAGTTACGTAATCAGATTACTTTTTTTAAGTAACACATTACTTTTTAATTTACAAGAAAAATATCTGCGTTACTTTTTCAAATATGTAATGCCAGTTACTTTTTTCACATTTATTGGTTGAAAGCTCTCCTGTCCCCATGTTGAGAGAAATTGGGAGTAAGATGTTACTTTAGTTCTAGAATAAACATGCAAACATGTAAACATGCATTAATTCTCACTCACAAATCACTCCTCAAAATGAATTAAAACAGTGAAATGCAACACAGAATATGATGCAAACCTGCAATAATTAAATATGTTAACTTATACAAATATCCTTTATATACCTAATTCCATTTGCTGCTGACCTTCGGTGATCCAATCCAACTATACTAATATACACTAAAATTATTCCAGATAAGCTAACATTTGTTTTTCTTTTCTTTCTTTTTTTTATTATTGCTGAAGAGTGTTGAACTTTATTCTTCAGCGTTCTACTGTAGAGACGTGAATTTACTTTTCCTTCAGCCTGAGGCTTTTGGTGTGAAATGGCTTTTATATTTGCCAAAAAATAGTGCTATATAAAAAAATATTTTAACTTTCTTACATTATAAACAAACAAGCAAGCCATGCCCAGATTTAAAAAGTGATGCAAAAGTAACATAACACATTACTTTCCATAAAAAGTAGCGTAATTAGTTACTTTTTTAGGGAGTAATGCAATATTGTAATGCGTTACTTTTAAAAGTAACTTTTCCCAACATTGGTTACTAACTACAGTTTTCATCATGTAATCAGTAACGGACTAACTAATTTATAAGTAATCTATCCAGCCCTGGATATGTGTGTATTGTATTTATAATTTTTACTATATTTGTACTTGCAGTGGATTAAAGTATTCATCTCTCCTGGTTAGCTTTTGTCTAGGTGAGGGAACGTTGACTAGCAATTACCTGCTAGCAGAAGGCCTGAGAGGGAGAGCTATTGATTTGACCAGGAGGTCAGGGGGGTCGACAGCTGCAGGGGAAGCGTGGATGGGGGAGAACACAGCAAATGTGTTGGAGGAGGGGTGGCCTTCAGGTGAGCTTACCCTCAACAATGTAAATGAATGGTTCCTTATTCAGACCTTGGATATATGCGCAGGTGTGGTTATAACTAAGAAAAACTATTTATTAAGCTGACCTGTTGACTTAATAGCTGTAAATAAGTCGTAATAGAAGGCCTACATGTAGTATAAACCAAAATAAAAACTCTATAAAGATGTGTCTTACCACTACAAGAAACAGTTCAGCAAAGTATTATTATACTGTACACTGGCAACAGAAAGCCTATGGTCTTGTAGCACTCCAAGCCATGTGAGTGCCGGGTTGCCCAGGTCATGTGGTGAAACGGTGAGTAATGCATGGAGGGATGTCGTCTCAACCTTCAGCCAGCCCTGCTCTCCTATTATTGGAATATTAATCCAGGGGATCTGGAAGGAAGGATGACGTCATGTGTATGCCAGCGTCGTCCTGTGCGCTTTGCCGTGGATTCAGCTGTCATGGCTAACAGAACCATTTCTGTGATTAACGGTCTTGCCGACCCCATCAAACACCCAACCGCGCTACTTCCTGCCCAATATTCTCTCTCTCTCTCTCCTTTACTGAGCGTCCCAGCTGGCTGGTGTGTCTTTTTAGATAGGCAGAGTCTGTGTGTGTGTCTGTCTGTGTGATTTGTATGGAAGAGAGTGCATGTTTGTGTGTGTGTGTGTGTGTGAAGAAAATGAGCATGTGTTTGTCAAGGAGCATGATAGAGAGCAAGAAAGAAAAAGAGAGTGTGTGTATGCGTGTTTTGGTGTGTGCATAGTGTGTCTGATTGGTGTTCAAGGAAGGTGCTATTCATTCTCTTGAGGTCTGCATGGTGAATCCTTATGTTTCTGTGGTCTTAGGGAAGGTGTCCTTGCCGAAGGCTGAACGGCACATTGGCCTGCTTACAATCAACAGTCAAAAATCTACAGGAGACAACAAAGTGCTTGCATGTCCTTCTGTGTTCTAGAACTACAACCACAGCAACTATTTTCATGAAGTCTTGGAAAAATAAACTTACTATGCCTGACTGCCTAAAAGGAGTAGTTTAGTCAAATGTGAAAACTATAATTTACCCACTTTTGTGTCATTCCAAACCTGACTGACTGAACACAAAAGATAAATGTTTGTCTATACAATGAAAGCCACAACATGAGAGTGAGTAAATGATGAATTTTCATTTTTCTCTAGCTAAATTGTACACATAGCATCCTGGAGCAAATACTTGCTGATTAATTGTCATTTTACATTGCCTTTGAAGATAAATCTGTGTTTGAGATTCAAATCTATTGAAGAGTACAACTTTTTCACATCAGAGTGAAAAATAAATATACTACAATGTATTTAAAATACATTTATTTAATGCTAAGAATACTGCAAATACGTTTACATGTTATGTACTTACTAAAAATACCCTGTAGTTGTACTTTTAGTATACTAAACTGGTATATTTAAAGTTTGCTAAATTGGAATAGCTAATTTTGTACTTAATGCACTTTAATTGTGCTGAAGTCCAACTAAAGATATACTTAAGTATATTTGATTGTGCTAAAGTGGAACTATTGCAAGTATATTTTAGGTACACTTTAAATATTTTGCATTTAAAGACAGTCGTCATTAATAGTGACATCAAAATACATTTTAGGCTTAATATTAGGTAGTAATCCAAATAAAGTTTATTTACAAATTTTATATCAGTAAGTTTTGAGCAATATGTCAGTAATTATGTTAATAGACTTGAACTATAATTAGTATGAAATAAATGAATTTTAAATCTATTACTTATTTACTAGGGTACAGCCCTTTCGGCAGCATTTTCACACACAAAAAAACTTTTCACTGGCCCAAAGAACCATTAAGAGAGCTGTCGGAAAAGTAGACTACTGCCCCCTTAAGGAAGGAGTGTGAATTGTTACTGAAACTTCAATTATAAGTCATCACTCCAAGCAAAATTGGGGTCTCTAAGTAAACACTCCTGTCCTTGAAAAAAAAGCCATGTTTATGTTTTTAAACCCTCCGTACAGTATACGTGTAAAAACTGCTTTGAGAGACAATAGGCTGTCCTCTTGAATCTGCGAGTGTGTGCGCGAAGAGAGCAGCTAACTGAATTTTCTCTCAAAAGCATTAGCATAATACTCATCAGAAAAGGGCAAAGCAGAAACAACTAAGCGAAAAAAGAGAACGAATGAGAAACTCAGTGACCCAAACATGACTGAGCTTAGACTGTCAGCATGTGTCATCCGTGCCGGGCTCATTCCGTGTGACGGCTACAGCGTAGCTGGGGAGTAGATGTAAACAAAGGTGCTCATCAGCAATAAGCATTTAGCATGTATTCCACCGTGATCATTATTCATCTCTCAGGCATAACGTTCATGTGTGGGAGATTTCAGAAGTGATTATCGTGACAGAGTTTGCGCAGTCGCCGGTAGACTATTAGTCTTGCGCTCGAACCGTGTCCAGCGCTGGTTTGGCGGTAGCGTTTGCAGCTAGCGTGTTTTTCTTCGACGTGGGAACCGTCGGAGCATAGAGAGGCTGGCGTTGGGTTTATAAGGCTCTTTCATTCAAGCGGCTTGAGCGCAAAGCTCATTCCTCTTTTCCCACAGTTGGCCCGTCTCTATCTCTAGCTATCTCTTCCAGCGGCGCTGCATCCATCCCTCGTTCCCTCCTCTCCCTCTCAGCCTGTTTTTGCGCGCTCTGTTCGTTATCTAACCAAACCCAACGGATTCTTCTCAGTACTGCTAAGAGAAAATCAGTTTGCTTTTTTCCTTCTCCTCTTTTTCTTGTCTAGGTCCCCACTGCCTCGCTCCGCTGCTCACCAGTTCTCCCCCCTCCCTTCCTCCCTCCGCCTCTCCCTGCTTTTGCTGGCTCTGCTTTCATTCTAACCTCCCCCTCCTCTTCCCTCAAGGGAATAAAGGTCATTGCGCAAATGATTACTCAGACCTCGGTAGCCATGGAAACGCGGTCATGTGACAGGGACAGGCATGCATCGAGCACAACAAAGGAGCCGATTAGTAAGCCAGCGATGGAAAGCTAGCGCCCGCCTTTGTGTGCCTGCGTTCTCGGTATTTCGCTCTATCTCTCCCTTTCTCTCCCTATGTGTTCGACTTGCTGGGGGAGGGAGGGAGGGAAGGAGAGCGCAAAAAGAAAGCCTAGCGTGCTGCTTCTACCAGCGTTTCGCTTTGTTTAAACTAGCAGTTTGTCTTTGGCTTGTTCATTAGAGATTAACGCTGACATTTCGGTGCGTTTGCATGTGTTTAACGTATCGGTTGGACAAAAGAAGCGTGTCCTAAATTTAAGACCTTAAAAGGTCGCTTTATTGTGAATTAGGTGAATTAATAGTAGAAGGTGATGTCAGGGATACACTAATGATTGTAAAACTAGTTTTAAACAAAGTCCCTTTCAAGAAAAGTCAATTGACTCGGCGGCCATATTGGCAATGCCTCCGGGCAGCTATTTTGGCCAAGCAAGACCAACTCTATCTGTTTGAATGAGGAAATAACTGCTGGCCAAATTCATATTTTATTTTATTTGTTTTCGTGTAATCAAGTAGCTCTTAAAGAGATTGGCTCTAGAGTTTACCCAAAAATGAAACTTCTGTCATTCATTAATTACTCACCTTTGTGTCGTTCCAAACCCGAAAGACCTTCATTCACCTTCGGAACACAAATTGGTTCTGCTGATGTAGGAACCAGCGTTCTGACGTAGAAACCGGATGCGCTGTGCCTTGATTGCAAGTGGGGCTGGCTCGATACCACTTTTTCAGAAACTGAACATTTGGAGTGTCGGTCAATACCATGTCGGATTGATATCGATATCAGTTTTTTTTTATATTTCTATACCTCAGTGTGTGTTGACCTGATCATCACTATTTTGTGTGTAACACAAAATCTACTAAATATAGACAACTTTGTTATAAAGAAAAACGGCAAACGAAAAAATATATAATCATAATCCACAACAAAAATACTGTTATAAACTAGGTTAGTGGATAATTCGGTAGCAAAAGTTACTCTATAATAACCATGAGTGCACAATCATTTATAAAGTCTAACCCTTTAGTGAAAAAGAAACATTACTTAGTGGGGAACAAATAAAAGTGAATAAGTGTAGGACTAAATCTAGTAAAATGTTGCACATTGCTCTTTGTATTGTTGTAAAATACATTAATAAAAAACAAGTAATATATTTATATATAAATATATACTATAAATTAAAAGACATTTCTTTTAAATGTATAGCACAGTGATGAGGCAGCAACATATGATAGGTAAGACAAACAAGAAAGGCTGTTAATAATCTTTCATTGCGCAAAATTATTATGATACGAAAGGCTCCAAATACAGAGCGGCACAAAGTGCTTATGCACATCCAGTGTGCAGAATGATGCGCTTGAAGTAACACAGAGTCACAGCGCAGCGTAGAAAATGCCAGCATCAGAGCGTTACCGATACTGAATATTGGATTGATGCACTCCAATCATAGCTTGTCGTGAACCGCTGATGTCACATGGATTATTTTAATGATGTCCTTTACGTTATTTATTCCCCATAAGATAGTAGGTGAAAATATTGTTCCCTAGGTACAGTTTTTTCCTCATATAAGGAGCTTTAAAGTAAATTCCGCTATTGATGGTCATAGTTACTTATAAAGCCCGGTTCAGACTACACGATTTGTTTGACGGTTCTGATAGTCACTGTGTCAGATTATGCAATTGTGACTCCCAAAATCTTGTGTCCTGAACAAAAAACACGTTGTTACCCGACCATTCATCGCTTGCCATCTTTAACGACATGCGTGCTGTCATCGATACGGCAGGACTAGACAGAAGGTGCCATGAGTGTAAACAATGGCTAGCAAACAGAGTTTTTTGCTCTGTCTTGTTGTTAGAAAAATCTGACAGTGGACACAAATCTGGATTGCATAAAAGGACAGTATGGACTGTCAAGAAGAACTGAAGTGAAATAGTTTTTATTTGACCTTCTTTCACTCCCTTTAGGAAACATCATAAATGCAGGAGTATTATTGACATAGCTCCACGAACATTTCCTCCATCGTAAAATTCCACCTGGCAGGACCGCTCACATTGTCTCTCTTTCATTTTGGCTTGTTTGAAATCATGTACGAAGGTGCTCCTGTGCTCCTATTGGTCAGTGTCACTGGTGTGACAGAAGTCGTCGTAGATGACGAACAAAAATGAAACGTTTGTCTTTCTGTGGTGACATTGTGAAGTGTTGTCATCGGTTGTGGTCCGTGACACACTACACAAGATTGAATCTTGCGTCCCGACGCCCATTGGCATGTACGAAGCCCCACGACACCCTACGTCAAGTAGATTGTGCCAAAATTGGGCTAAAATCATGTAGACTGAACAGTCTATGCATAAAAAGTTAATGTACTTGTTCTCTCTGCAGACAGCAGGGTGCCTTCCCTCAGAGAGGAACGTCACATTTTTGGTATCTTTTCTCATTGTCAGCGGTGGCTTTGTTTAAATGAAACTGTCAAGGCTTTGAAACTCACACCAGCTTATCAAATATGAGTTACCTGCAGTTAATGAACTCAAGCCAACGGAAACCAATTAAACATATTTGAAAATTATTAGGAGCCCATGGAAGTCCCGTAAGCCTGTAAAAGGCATGAATCAGCCTTTAAAAGTGCACTTACAATTCACTCTACAAGGTAATCTTACTGATTTCATGCCATTTTCCTCTAATTGAAAAAAGTCACAGGCACACAACCTTGCCCAAAATTGTCATTTTTTAAATTTTTTTCCATTAATGTGTCTGAATTTAATGTTTTTATTAGCCAGGTTCAGAGTTGGATTTTCAATATTCTGTCTTTTCATGTATCTTCTTTTAGTTTCAACCCAGACTCATTGAGACAACATACCTGTGGCAACATTTTGTTGGTTGTGGCAGGTTTTACAACACTTTCAAAGTGAATTGTCCAGTAAGTGGCGATAAAAGTGTGCTCAGTTTTTATCTGAGAAACTAGAAACTTTATTGCAACTTTAATATGTTGGTTGTTGTACGTATTGCAGCAGATGAAATGAAATGTCCAGTGAGTGGTGCTCTATCGCATTTGAAAATGATGTACTATACTAAATCTAAACGATAGTGTTAACTAGGGCTGCAGCGATTCCTTGATTCTATTCGAGTACTCGATTTTAAGAAATCCTCGATTGCATTTTTGTTGTTACGAGTAATCCGCAAAATACCGGAAGTGGTGCGTTCCACATATTAAACTCATTTAAAAATCATAATAAAAGGACTATTAAGAAGACACAAACACAACGATTCAATTAAATAAATATATGCTTGATATTAATAGGTTTAATATTTGCGCTTTAATTTTATTTTTTTTTTTTACATACGTGTACCGTATGCAGTAAATGCTGCTACACAAACTGTTATCATTTACATGTGTAAATCTCTGCATGCTATTGTGAGTTTGGGTTTATCATAACGTTCATCTGCAACATGCGTTATATGGTAAATCATTTATAAACCTATGCAAAAAACGTTAATCGCTATTTCAAAATAAAAGTTTAAACCCTCACTCGATTACACGTTTACATGTTTTGATGTCCACATATTCAAGAAATTATAGGGGCTGTAGCTATTCTATCATAAAGAAATGGCCAAATATTAAAGATTAAGTGGACATTTGAATTAAATGTTATTTAATCCATGTTAAACAAGGATTAGATTGAGCAGTGAAGTGTAAAAACAATCGTCAGACTGTTGGCGCACTCTGCAGGTGTTTGTTATAATGCGTAATGTACGTTAGCTCTACTGTTTAAAATAATGTATTTTAATAGTTTTCAATAAAACCATATGATTACTTGCTTTTGAGACTTAATTTGAACAAATTATTATTGCCTCATTGCTTAAAATTGCTTTTTAAAATCATTTTAAAGGCTATTGTTCACTTAGGTCTTTTACAAAAAATATCCGATTACTCGATTAATCATCAGATTAACTAAGAATAATCAACAGATTACTTGACTACCAAAATAATCATTAATGACAGCTCTAGTGTTAATAAAAGCAAACATGAGATAAAAACATAATTGCAGGCAGTCATGCTATTATAGCTTGCTTCTGTAGTTTTTATTGTCAGATGCTAAAATATAAAGGTTTACAAATCATGCACTATGGTAAAAGCATTTTGAGGTCAAAACATACTACTGAGCAAGGAACCTTGTGAGAATGAGTCTTTATTAATTGATGATTGGCCCACGTAAATGTAATTTGTGTGAAAAGGACTAAAGTTGTTGTTTTACTGCCACTAATGTTCATTTTAATCAGAAACTGCAGTGAATTATATGTGTAGTTACGTTTTTTGTAGGTAAAGTTGTAGAGGTTAATGTAGGTAAAAACAAAGTGTTCAAATGATTCCATGTTTGTCCAGTTTATGTTATGCACCTGAAAATTGTAAAGTATCCTGGACTAAAGATAATTTCTCTTAATTATGTGGTTTTACATTTTGGCAAGACAGAAGAGTGGTATCCTGAACATTTCATCTTAGCGCCGTTTGTGCTCACTGTGAATATACATGTGGGCAAGCATGTGCGTGTGACTGTGTCTGCGTGTTTCAGGGGATGGTGTATCAGATTGCCTTTGAAGCAACAAAAAACATGAGTTGAGTCTGGGCACACACTCTGTTATGACTGCACAGCTGTTTCCAAAGCTCAGCAGCAGACAGAGAGGCCTGTGGGTTAGTCCGGGGGCCTGTGGGTGGGGGCTGATGGGTACGGCTGCAGCCAACAGGCCCTCATGTTTGGCCTTCTCGGTTATTAAGAGCTTCGGCGGAGCTGGAACCAGACCGTCCAAGGCTGAAGGGCTAGATGGACAATAAATGTGGAGTGTTTGAATTTGTCCATAAGAAAGTATAATAGATGTGAGGCTGCAGGTGAACTGTTTAATAGATAAAGAGAGTCTAACATGGTAATTGTCAACTAAGAGTACCACTCAGAAATGAACATTACTGCAAGTGATGTGTAATTTTAACATATTAAAGAATAGTTCGAACACTATTTTAGTAATTACAGGGGAAAACCTATATAATAATAGCCATAATGATAGCTTAATAAGTGCACTAGTTATTCAGTCTACTCTAATTTTGTGTTTGACTTAAAACAGTTGCTAAAATCTGATTGGATAAGCCATTTCTGAAAACATGTTACTTGCCACTAAATTACAAAAATCTGTTGGTTTCCTGCTGCAGTGGAAAGGAGGCAGTAAATGGACTGTTTAAAAGAAATGTTTGTGTATTTTTCAGGTATTTGAGTATTTGAATATCTGAATGTATTGACAGCATCTAAGATGTGAGAGTATTTCCATGTGCACAATATTATTCAAATGTTTGGGGTCAGAAATATTTGTTTTCAGAAATCATTGTAATATGCTGATTTGGTGTTCAAGTTATTAATGTTGACGACTGTGCTGCACAATATCTAAAGAATATAAAGAAAAAAAAACTGTTTATTTGAAATAGAGATCTTTTGTTACAGTGTAAGAGTAAAAGTGAAATTGTACAGTGCGAATTGCATTCAGCACTACTTTTTTTAGTTTGTGTCGTTGCCTTATTTGCATAATTTCCTGCTAAAACACAACATTACATGCAAATAAATAACACAATTCATTCTTCATGAATTCCCCCATAGTGTTTCCAAAATGCCTAACTGATTTGGCAAAATACAGGACACTGTAGTGGCCTCTTTGAATCAAAACACATTGAAACGCTGAAGCCCTTCTGTGTGCCTGTTTGTGCCATGAGGGAAAGAGAACAAGCAAAACACAGACAGACAGACAGAAAGAGGCGATTTGGTGTCCCTGGTGGGTTCTCTGATTGACTGAGTGCTGTAGTGACCAGTCTGAGACTGGGGTCCTTTAGGGAGACGGGCAGGGGGAGGCTCAGCTGGGATACGCTCCATGTAAAAGCCAATTTACAAATGAAGTGACTGTAATGGGGGACTACATTGCGGGCCGACTGAATTTTGGCTGCGGTGTTTGGACCCCTGATTTTAGTTTGCGACGGGAGCGAAAGGATATCAGAACGAAGAAGCAGTGAAAGGGTAATCGAAGTTTGATGGGATGATGCGTAATTGACATTGAGGGCAGGGGTGGAGCCAGATGGGGCTTGGTCTCCTGTCACCTCTGGCTCAGCTGCTGGTTGGTGGGACGCTTGGAGAGGTCATAATACGCTCAGTTTCATATTGATATATAGACTACAACCATAACTGGAGGTCTTATGTGGCAATTCATAATAACATTTTAAAAACAGCAATAGGTGTGTAGGAAATGTAATATGACACAATCATAAAGAGTTTAATAATTATTGTTGATTAAAGGGATAGTTTATCTAAACATGAAATAATTATAGTAAATTATTGATGTCATTGCAAATATTCCTTATTTATTTGTTTGTTTGTTTATTCAATGTAAAATAAAGTCTTAGTCACATTTTCATTTACTTGCATTATCAGATTTTTTTTATTTTTAGCAAAAAAGTAAAATTATATATATATATATATATATATATATATATATGTATTTTTTTTTTTTTTTTAAATAAAGGCCCTGATTCAGTGCAAGTGAACAAAGTGATTATATCTAAGTTTGTGAGTTGTTTACTTACTTTTTTTAAATTTTGAGGAGGCACTGCCTCCCTTGTCTCCTCAGAGGAAATGCTGATATATATATTAATAATTATTTTCCTAAAAGTCATTATCTCAAGAATCAGACTTTTTGATTTAGTAAAAAGAACCATCTCATAAACGTTTATCATTCGGGAATCAG
>JAHKKF010535587.1:0-14800 GCA_019740295.1 Labeo calbasu | reverse complement strand
AGCACAGGTATATTTGTAGCAATAGCCAACAATACATTGTGTGAGTCAAAATGATCAATTTTACTATTTTCTATTTTTTTTATTAAGTGAAGATCATGTTCCATGAAGATATTTTGTAAATTTCATACCATAAATATATCAAAACTTAATTTCTGATTAGTAATATGCATTGCTAAGAACTTCATTTTGACAAATATAAAAGCGATTTTCTCCGTATTTAGATTTTTCTTTTACGCCCTCAGATTCCAGATTTTCAAATAGTTATTTTATATACATAAGATTTAAAGTTCCTCTTAGTCCCACCAGTGAGTATCATCTGTTCATAATGTATTTTCTTTGAATCCCTTGAAAAAAGTTAAGCAACAAACTCTTAAAGCCATATATGAGTGTCTCTCTGAGTCTCTGAGTTTTTGGTGTGTGTATGAGGGTACAGTACGTGTGATGTGCTTGTTTGATGCCCGCCAAAGTGGTCAATCAGCACTGAGAGGTGTGTGTGTGAGCACGTGCAGTAGGCCGTGGAGTGCAGGCCTATTTTGCGAGCGGTTCAGAAGGTGATAGGGGCAAAGGGTTCAGTTCAGTCTGCAAAAATGTTCCATTATGTTCCAATTACCGTTGCAGCCAGTGCGTGTGGCAGCTTCAGACTCCGTCCAGGCGATGGAGAGAAAACGGGGTGGGCTGGGGGAGACGGTGTGGGGCAAGGAGAGAGTATTCATCCTCTTTCGTGTCTCATGGGAGCTCCGTCTCTGAGCAGGACACGTAGGGGTCGTCCTGTCCCGCAGAAGCGGCTGCAGCGCTCAGCATCGGTCTGTGTGAGGACAGATAAAGAAACAGAGAAGAAGCAGTAGTCAGTTATTGTTCCAAAAAGAACAAACAACACGCTTTCCAACCTCAAGTGTGCAGTTCATATACAGAAGGACTGTTTAAGTCACTACACTCTTAAAAATAAAGGTGCTTCACGATGCCATAGAAGAACCTTCTTTGTCTGAATGGTTCCATAAAGAACCTTTAACTGTTTCACAAAAGGTTCTTTGTGGTAAAAGAAGGTTCTTCAGATTATAAAAAGGTAAGAAAGAGATGGTTCTTTAAAGAACCTTTGGCTGAATGGTTCTTTGTAGAACCAAAAATGGTTCTTCTATGGCATCACTGTGAAGAACCTTTTAAAGCACCTTTATTTTTAAGAGTGTAGAAGCTTTTGGGATACTCTGTGTGTTACAGTAAACAAGGGTGTGTTTGTGTCGCACACACCCGTGGAAGACAAAAGTAAGA
The DNA here is from genome assembly GCA_019740295.1 of Labeo calbasu. NCBI lineage: Eukaryota > Metazoa > Chordata > Actinopteri > Cypriniformes > Cyprinidae > Labeo > Labeo calbasu. The sequence goes on along the minus strand of JAHKKF010535587.1, from coordinate 13,534 downwards.
GTTCATGCAAGTGCGAACGAGCGAGGGATTGTGGGAGAGTCTGATGAGGAGCGAGGGAATGCTAGAGTTGCAGACGATGGCTGTCATTTCTGCCTGTTTGCGTCACATGACTAGACTGCTCATTAAGACCTGAAATAGATGGATTTGGTCTCATGGGCTATATTTAGCCCAGTTTAAATGCTGACAAGCAGTGGCAGGTCCTGCATTTGACTTTTGGACCTTTCTCTTGCTCTCTCTCCATACAATTTGCCAAAGCCTGAATTAGACAATATTAAATGTGGATGGAAAAATGAAAGTTTAGTCCAGGTTTAAAACATTCGCTTAAGTTGTCCATGTTGTAACTCATTTTAAAAGGTCAATAAAACTAGCTAAGAAAATATCACAGAGTGGGATTTTATAGCATTGACCAGTTAAGGCAGTGGAAAGATCAAAGAGTGTGAGCAACGGAGGGGAATAGAGTGAGAGAGAAAGATTAAAACAAAAGAGAAAAAAGGGAAAAAGAAGGGAGTGAAAAAGAGGAAAAATATTGGGTCCTGAAAAGTCCACCCACAGCTGCCTCCTTTTTTTTTTTTTTTTTAAACCAAAAAAAAAACTTCATTCTGCTTTTCGGCCTGTGTGTGTGTGTATGTGTGTGTGGCTCTGTCGGCTTTGTCCCTCANAAAGAGAAAAAAGGGAAAAAGAAGGGAGTGAAAAAGAGGAAAAATATTGGGTCCTGAAAAGTCCACCCACAGCTGCCTCCTTTTTTTTTTTTTTTTTTTTAAACCAAAAAAAAAACTTCATTCTGCTTTTCGGCCTGTGTGTGTGTGTATGTGTGTGTGGCTCTGTCGGCTTTGTCCCTCAAAGAGCTTTTTTTCTTCCTTTGCTTTTTTTTCCCCTCTCTCTTTTTTTCCTGGAGAGAGAGGCTGGCGCCAGCAGTCTGGAACAGGGCTGACAGGATTTGAATTATAGAAGCTGAACGGGAGGGGGGGTGGTGGATGGAAGAGAGAGAACGAGCAAGAAATAGGGAGAGAGGGAGAGCAGGCAAGCGGGGGGAAAGAGAGAGATTCGCTTGGTGTGTGTGTATATGTGTGTGGGTGATTGAGTGTAGCAGAAAAAGGGTTGTTATTTCAAAAGCGACAGCCACACAGTCGAAGCGGGCGGAGGTGTCGGGTGTATGCTAAGCTAGCTATCTCGCTTTGTGGCCGGCATCAAAAATTAATAAATAAGTAAACGAAGCAGACGATTGTAGTTTTAATGCTGATGATGCCGACACAGTAGCATTATGCGTAATGCTATCGTGATTTTGGCGAAGCCGGTTTAGTTTCAGGTTTATTTTAGATTGAGATTTGTTCTTTTTTCTGTATGCGGCTTTATGCCGACGACACTGCACACAGCTTTCGTCTAGTTGTTTTTAAAGGGACAGTTCACTTAAAAATTTAAATTCTGTCATCATTTACTCACCCTCATGTTGCGTTAAACCTGTTTATTGTTTTTACTTCTGCAGAGCTCCAAACAAGATATTTTGAAGAATTAACTGATCATTTCATTTTAATGCAGTCACATTAAAAACATGAATCATTCGAATTGACTTTGAATGATTCACTCAAATATAAACTGAATCTAATGATTCATTCGAAAGATTAAACCTAAAATGATTTGTTCGCAAATCAGCATCGCCACTTCACTCATGAGTACATTGTGTCGCTACAGCAAGATTTTCACTGAATAATGACTTGCATTTGTCTCTGTTAATCACACAAAGCTATTGTATGGTTTCAAAGACTTGAAATATAGGGCACAGACTCATATGAACAACTTTTAAGGTGCTTCTACATCTTTTCTGAAACTTGAAAGCTTCGGTCCCCAGTTATCATAGCTACACTTTATAAGGGGTTTGTAAATTATTAACACAATTCTCATTTTAGAGGAATTAATCCTTTAATATTATCTAAGAAATTGTTTTATTTGAGAAAAATAGTGATGTTGTTGTTAACTGTAATGAATAAAAATAGTTTTTTGTAATTGAAATGAATACAAAATTAAAGATAACTGAAACAAACTTCACTTTAAACTTCAATTTAAACCTAAAAACAATTAATAAATAAAATTAGAAATGGTTTCTTGGCAACTAACTGAAATAAGTTGAACTAGTAGCTTTGTTATAGTTCTCTTGCTAAAAAAAAACACAGTCTTTGTTTTGTATATTCTGTTCATGAATGTGCCAAACTGATTGGTCCGTGTTTGTTTGTTTTTACTTACCATTCCGTTCAGTAGTTTAAGTCTGCAGTTAAATGATTTTAGCTTTTATTGTTTACACATTCTTCTTTAATGACATTTAAAGGTTTTAATTGCATTTAGTCAGTAAATGCTGACAAGTAAACATTCCTACAAATTGCAAAACACTTAGTTGTAACTTTAAGCAAAGCAAAAGATTGTCTATTTATTGCTTGTACCATAATTGTATTTTTTTTGTCAGTGTTACAAATGTATTTATTGATTGTAGTAATAGCTGAACTACTACAATTACTAAAACTAAAACTGAAATAAAAATAAATTAAAGCTGCAAAGAAAACAAACTAATTAAAATGTCAAATTACTAAAATTAGCTAAATTTGAATTGAAAACTGAAAATATAAAAAGCTGATAACACATGAAATTAGGGAACACTATATAGTATTAACTAGTTGGTTATTAGTAGGGCTTTTCTGTTTGACTAGCAGTCGTTCATTTTAAGCATTAGTCGACTATTAGTCGCATGTTTATTAATAAACCATATAAATCATAATAATGAGCCTTCACAATAATCAGGCCTACACAACCTGATAAGCGCTCTAGCGCACACAAAAAAAGCTTGCCACAGCGCACCGGCAGATATAATAATTATGAATGTGTCAGGGAAAAACAGCATGGAGACTGCAATGTTTTAATAATTTATTGATAAACTAGTGCTTTCTTTGTTTTCATCTTACCAGATGAAGTCGGCGACACTGACTCGTCATCTCTGCAGTAGTGATGCGTCTGTATGCATGTTTCATACGGATTACGTAATCTATTTGTTTTCCATTTGAATTGGTTCATTTAAAAGTAGACATTTCATTCTCTACAGATATATTTTTCATGTCTGTTAGGCAAGTGTAGACGGAGTTTCGAAGTTTCACGCTCAAGACCGAGACGGCAGAAAGCGCATCCTTTTTGCTTTCATTATTTTACAAAAGCGCAACGCTTTGTTGTTATTGTGAGTGCACACAAATTAACGTAGTCTTTAAAGATCCAAAAGATGTATTAGTTTTATCTGTATGACCAAAAATGACGGAGCAGTGAGCTGTTCAGCTTCCACACTCCACACAGACACTTGAATAGCGCACATTTTTCTAGGTTAACGTTAGATTGAAGGGCCATGTGAAGTTGCTACTACATAGATCTCTCAGATGAAAAGCCATATTTGAGGTGCATGAATGATAGGTAAGCATATGGATATCCTGCTCAATGTATGTTACCACATAGACCAGCCGTTAATGATCTGCCCATCATGGACAGCGTGACTTCGCCACTTTGTGTGGAATTTTTTCCCTTATTTTGGTCGACCAAGCCTCTTCTCGTCGACTAATGGTTAGTCGACTATTAGGGGGTAGCCCTAGTTATTAGCATCCATATTACTAGCATATTGGCAATATATTGTCACAAAGCATGTGACAATATTCTAGATTCCTTAACCCTACCCAATACCGAAACATACTACAACAGCTACTTTATTTACTATCAATAAGTTTAAATTAGGAGTTTATTGAGGGAAAGCTCTTATTAGTGAATGTTTTTGGTCCCTAATCTAAACTGTTTAAAAAAAAAACCTAATTCCAAATATTAATCAATACTGTAACAGAAAAACAAAACAAAAAGTTTAATCTTGCACAACCAACATATAGTTTTTACTGAATGGTAAATTCAGCATATATCACACATTCCTGCTCGTTCGCCCTGTCAATACATCCCTCTCAGGCCGTTCGTTCCTCTCCACCCTAAAATTGTTTCAGGCTGCGGAAGGCATTCCAGACCCAAGCATCTGCTTTCCCCCCTGTTCATTTCATCACCCACAGTGTGCCGAGGCCTGATGGAGCAAACATGAACACAGTGAACTCTCACTGCATAGCAGAGTCACAACGCTGTAAACTTGCTGCTTCTCACTTCTCTGTACTCACTCCACTAGAAACCAACATGCAATCTAGTTCAGAGAGGCTTTTGTGTGGGAAACATAAACAGAATCTAAACAGAGCGCTGTGTGCTTGTGTGGATGTGTATGCGAAAGAGTACAGAGAGTAGCGAGGGAGGGAAAAAGTGAGAGAGAACAGCCTGTTCTGGAGAAGGAAAGGCTCAGAGTGTTTCAGTGTGAAACGCCCCGGACCAGAAGTGGTTCCAAATGTTGGGCTCAGACTGAATTCAACCAGATGAAAACAGAAAGATAGCAAAGGGAATAAGAATAAAAAAGACACACACAGAGAAGTGGACATAATAATAATAAAAGTGGGCTGGTAGTACCAAAACACACACTCTCTATTTGTTAGCTGGAGTTTTACATCTTTACGCTTTCTTGTTTATTCTCTTTTATGTCCAATAAATATGTGTATTTGCAGCCCGTATTGTGCTTCTCTTTTTACTGCCTCTCATGTGTGGTGTGTGGCTGTGTGACAGATATATTGAAATAGAGGGGAATGGACTGAGAAAAACAGAAGTGAAGGGCCTCCAGGATGAAAAATGGAGAAGGAAAATAAAGACAGGGAGAGTAGAAGAAAGAGAGAGCGAATAGATGAAAAGAATTAAAGAAAGCGTGACGAGAGGAAGTTTTATAGAACGGCTGGTGTGTCTCATCTTGGCTGTTTCGGTCTAATGAGACAAGAAGTGGTCACCTGAGACACTGCTGTCCAGACCAAGGGTTGAGGTCAAAGGATCACCATTATTGGTGTGAAACAGGGTCAATTCTGGATTCTCACAGATTCACTAGTGCTTGGTCAACAAGCTAATATTTGAAAGAACAATGTGAAGCTAAATTCAATGTAGAAAAAAAAAAAAAGCTTGAGGTTAAGTTCTCTAATTTTCTTTTTTTGAGATTCAGGTGCTTAATAGCTGCTATTGAGTCAGCTAATTGGGTCGATCTGGTGAATTTAACCTGGTCATTATACATTAAGGAGAGCAAGCTGCAACTGAAGCAGTTCAAGATCACATGAAGAGCAGATTTATTGGACAAACAAGGAGACCGAAAACCAGCTTCTTCGCACAACTCCTTCTGACTAAAATGATCTCCTTTAAATCTTCCAGGCACACCAACACTTTACTCAATGCCAAACATTTGAGACTAATGCAGAGAAACGCTCTAAATTAAAATGTTCTGTAAATACTCAATTCCAGCTCCTCTCAGGGTTTTCCCATTTCCCACTACACACACTTTTCAGTCACTCCAAACATGTAAATTAATTACCAGTCATTTTTGAAAGTAAAGTATATAGATAATACCAGTATATTTTAAAATTGCTTTCCTGTACACATTAGCCAGGTTTCCATCTAGAAATTTTACTTGTGTGCAAAATTGGTATATCACATAAAACATTTGCAAATAAGCACAGTTTCCATCAAACAAGGCAAGGAGACCAAAATAGTCACTTCTTGATAAACTGGCACTATGTATCAAGGTCTGAAATTTTCATATGTGTTTTTTGTATTTGCCAAAGTTTGTCATGCACAGAACATCACGGTGGCTCAGAATTGTCAAAACACCTCTCAAAATGCTTCCTACGTATGCAAAAAACGCTGGAAATTGAACCCAATACAGTTTTTTTTTTGACAGACGAAAGTTTCTGAGACATTGTGTAAACCTTGATTGACACAACATGCGAAAATTTCAGACTCAGTGTGCAAGGATCTTAAGAAAAGTAGGAGAAGCCACTGAATATAATAATTTTCTTATATAATAAATTACTTACACCTCAGAACGAGCAGATGAAACAAAATAAACGTGGTCGTTGTTCTAATGGACATTAAACAAAAATACTTTGACGACAGACTTCGCTTGGGCATTTAAAAATGACCGTAACAACATTCTAGATGCTGTGCAGAGAGATCGTTTCGCTGGTTAGTCAGGTTTTGCCGTTCCGTAGCACAAAGTCAAATGACTCTGGTTGCGTATAGAGGAATTTATTTGGTAAATATGTTTCCAGCTCGTATTATTTGCTCGTAACAATTTTTCGCACAAGTCAAAAAGCACCTCAAGTGAGCGTAAACATTTTTTGTGAATTTTTATTAGAAATGTGGAGATTCCGATGTGTTTCTGATGCGATACTTCAAATTGCGCATAAAAACAGGGTGATGGAAACATCGCTGTTGTTCATTTTGATGTTATAGTGATATAGCAAGAAAGAAATTGACAGATAATGTACTCACCCCTTGTCATCCAAGATGTTCATGTCTTTCTTTCTTCAGCCGTAAAGAAATTGTTTTTTGAGGGAAACATTTTTCTCCATATAATGGACTGCTATGGTGCCCCAATTTTGAACTTCCAAAATGCAGTTTAAATGTGGCTTCAAACCATCACAAATGCGATTGTAAACGATCCCAGCCGAGGAAGAAGGGTCTTATCTAGCAAAACGATCGGTTATTTTCATTAAAATAATACAGTTTATATACTTTTAATGTCAAACGCTCGTCTTGTCTCACTCTGCCTGAACCCTTTTTTTTCGGTTCATGACAGTTAGGGTATGTCGAAAAACTCCCGTCTCATGTTCTCCCTCATCTTCAAAATCGCCTTATATCGCTGTTTTACCTTTTTTGTTGAGTGTGTTTGATCTTCTTTGCATGTTCACTTTGCAGAGATTGGGTCGGTACTTCTGCAGCGATGTAGGATGATTTTGAAATGATTTTTGAGGGAGGGAGAAAAACTTGATTGGAGTTTTTCGACATACCCTAACTGTCTTGAACCAGAATACACAGAGTTCAGGGAGAGAAAGGCAAGATGAGCATTTGAGATTAAAAAGTATTTAAATGTTATTATTTTAATGAAAATAACCGATCGTTTCGCTAAGTAAGACCCTTCTTCCTCAGCTGGGATCGTTTACAACCGCATTTTGGATCGTTTGAAGCCACATTTAAACTGCATTTTGGAAGTTCAAAATCGGGGCACCATATCAGTCCATTATATGGAGAAAAATCCTTATGTGTTTTAACTCAAGAAACACAATTTCTTTACTTTAAGAAAAAAAGACATGAACATCTTGGATGACAAGGGGGTGAGTACATTATCTGTAAATTTTTGTTCTGGAAATGGACTTCACCTTTAAGATTTGACCTCTTAAGATTTTCGATCACTTAACATCCTAAAAGTTGCTTCAGGTAATTAATTCCTGTCACAGAGGTTCAGCTGACAAAACAGGTTGGGAATCCCTGCTCTATACAGTACTGTATATTATTTACACTTGTATTTTCTGTTCTTTTGTATTTAGTGTTTGTTGTCTTCTGTTGTATTGCAGAGCGTCTGAAGTCTGTGTCTGCTGCCACTTTCAGCTAAAAAACTGTTATAGTCATCTCCCTTGCGACATATCACACTGTGGTTCTATTGATCTTGTTTTATACTTGACTATAATAAGAACAGTGACAAACCTGACTTACATGACAAACAATGTTCAAATCTATGATTATTCTATTAAAGCTAAACTGCATCTACTGAAGGACAAAATATTATTCGTAAGAGAGAACATTTTGAGACAATGGTGCTCTAAAACAGTTGATACATTAAAGGGATAGTTCACCCAAAAATGAAAATGTTGTCATTAATTACTTACTCTCATGTTGTTCCAAACCTGTAAGGCCTTTGTTTATCTTCGAAACACAAATGAAGATATTTTTGATGAAATCCGAGAGCTTTCTGACCCTGTTTAGACAGCAATGCAACTAACATGTTCAAGGCCCAGAAAGGTAGTAAGGACAACATTAAAATAGTCCATGTGACATCAGTGGTTCAACCGCAGTGTTATGAAACTACAAGAATAGTTGTGTTGCTGTCTATGCAGGGTCAGAAAGCTCTCATATTTCATCAGAAATATCTTAATTTGTGTTCCGAAGATAAACAAAGGTCTTATGGGTTTGGAACAGCATGAGTTTTAATAATGAATGACAGAATTTTCATTTTTGGGTAAACTATCTTTTAACTGTTATTGTTTTTACTACTCTGCAGCTTTTAACACTGAATAAACTAAATAACTACAAAGAAGGAATTTACATTTCCAATATAGATGTCCTGTTGATATCATTGAGGACATGACTGGTAGGATGAAAGCAGGATTTCCCTTCTCTAAGATCTGCTCTGCTGTCTGTGGGGTTAAAAGTTCCTCATATTGACGGATCTGAATCAAAAGGGCTGCCCATAACCCCCTGCTGCCATTAACAATCCCCCACAAGCACACACAGTTGGAGTGTGAGGATAAAAACACAACACACATACACATATACACTCCGGAGATCCAGATTCTCTAATCTGCAACCGCAATCCTTTGTAATGCCATAATCCAAAAACTTAGGCTGTTTGTTTATCTAGGATGATGTTAAAAAACACTTACATCACATAAAACAAAAGGCACACCATACCCAGCCGATACAGAATATTAACCAGCAGGCATTACAAATTACACATTGGTAATTAACCTAAATACACTTTGAATATATTTGATGCATTTTGATGATGTCTACATGATTGTCTTTTTAAAGAAATTAATCATTTTATTCAGCAATGATGGGTTAAATTGATTAAAAGTGACAGGAAAGACTTATGTATTCGCAAAAAATGTTTATTTCAAATTAATGATGTTCTTTTGAACTTTCTGTTTATCAAAGAATGCAAACCAAATTCAAAAAATATTAAGTAGCATAACTGTTTTCAGCATTTACAGTACAAAGAAATGTTTCCTCGGCACCAAATCACCATATGAAAATGATTTCTGAAGATCATGTTATGGCTGATAAAAATTCAGCCTTGTCATTAGGAATAAATTATATTGTAAATTCTAATATTTTACAATATTGCTGTTTTTGCATTTTTGATTAAAATACATGTAGCCTTGGTGAGCATATGAGACTTCTTTACAAAAAACATTTATCAACCCCACACTTGTGAATGGCAGTGTATATCACACCGCAGTTTATGCTCATCGACAGAGTGAAAACAAGATGCAATGCCTATAATTCTCTACCACATCGGAGAAAAAGATGTAGGGAAGGTGATAGACTTCTTCCTTTTTGAACACCACTGGGGTCCATCATCGATCCTCATTAATGACTGACTACGAGCCTCCGGGCTTGAGTCTTTAATTGCTGCTGGTGCATCAGAATGTGTTTTGGAGGAGAAAAGGCAGGTCAAACAAAGTACCTTTACTGCACCCAGCAAACGGTCTCACCAAGGGCACAGCCTCCATCCCGTAATGATTGTGCTGAACGGGTGAGAGGAGAATGAGAAGATGCTTGAAGGACAGCGGGCCGAGTCGGTGACACGAAAGACATTGATAGGCCTATTAGACTTTATCTAGAAGGCTGGAAAGTTCAAGTGAAACTGAGTGTGTTTGGTTTTCACCAGAAATGTACCATATCTTGTATATCCATTGAATTTATTATTATTATTGTTTTATATTTTAAGTTTACTCTTTTATTTTCTAAAGATTTGTATTTGTTAATATAAAATACAGACCCGATAAATACATATAGTTCACAAGAGAAAATAATTGTTGAATTTGTTAAAATGACCCAGAAAGTTCAAGTTCACGTATGCTTGATTCTTAATACTCTGTTGTTACCTCAATTATCCGTGGTCTATAGCGTTTTTTTGTTTTTTTTGGTTTAGTGATAGCTGTTCATGAGTCCCTTGTCCTTCATGAGTCCTAAAAATGTTTCAGGTCCCACAGATTATTTGTTTTTTCAGCATTTTTGTGTATTTGAACCCTTTCCAACAATGACTGTATGGTTTTGTGATCCATCTTTTAACACTAAGGACAACTGAGGAACTCATGTGCAACTATTACAGAAGGTTCAAACGTTTACTGATGCTCCACAATGCATTAAGAGCTGAAAACTTTTGGAATTTGAAGATTAGTGTAAATTTAACTTATTTAGTCTTCTGGGAAACATGTAAGGAACTTCTGTAGCTTCTGAAGGGCAGTACTAAATGAAAAAATATATATATTTAGGTAAAATAAGAAAAATGTACACATCTTCATTCTGTTCAAAAGTTTACACCCCTGGCTCTTAATACATTGTGTTTCCTTCTGAAGCATCAGTGAGTGTTTGAACCTTCTGTAATAGTTGCATATGAGTCCCTCAGTTGTCCTCAGTGTGAAAAGATGCATCTCAAAGTCACTGTTGGAAAGGGTTCAAATACACAACAATGCTAAAAAACCAAAGAATTTGTGGGTCCTGAAGGATTTTTCTGAAGAACAGTGGACAGTTTAACTGTTCAGGACAAACAAGGGACTCATGAACAACTATCACTAAACAAAAAACACAGCTGTGGATCATTCAGATAACAATACAGTATTAATCAAATGTATGCAAAACTTTTGAACAGGGTAATTTATATAAAATTCAACTACTATTTTCTCTATCTTATTCAGGTCAGTACTAAAAAATAACATGCATATTGCATGATCCCTCCTATTTTGGTAAAATAACATTTTGCAGATTCTGCAAGGTGTATGTTAATTTTTGTACTTCAGCTGTATATATTTAGCTATTATATGTTGTCAGTTCAAATGTTGGTAGTCAGTAAGATTTTGATGTTTTATTAAGTAGCCTGTTATGCTTACAAAGCCTGCATGTATTTGATAAAAAAAGATTCTAAAACAGTAATAATGTGAAATTTTTCAAAATAACTTTTTTCTATATGAATATATTTTATATAATTATTAGAATATTTATAATAATAAGTAATTAAAAAGTTATTCATATTCATATAATTTCTTCCTGTGAATTTTAAGCAGGCATTACTGCAGTCTTCAGTGTCACATGATCCTTCAGAAATCATTCTAATATGCTGATTTGATGCTCAAAAGCATTTCTTATTATTAGCAGTGTTGAAAACAGTTGTACTGCTTAATATTTTTGAGGATTTTTGATTAATAGAAAGTTCAAATGACAAATTAACAGCATCTATTTAAAAAAGAAATCTATTTTAACATAAATGTATTGTGTGTGTGTGTCCTTTCTGTCTTCATCTCATTGTGTGTGTGTGTGTGTGTGCTTGCGTGTGTGCTCTCTGTGCTGTGTGGAGGGCAGAGGCTCTGGGAAAAGGAGGAAGTCATAGAGAGAGCAGAAGGAGAGAGCATTCTTTCCCGCTGAAGTCACCCTGTCTGTGGCGATGGGAGAGCAGCGCTGTCCACACGCACACACAGCCGTCTCTGTGTGTCAGCGTCGGTGCGAGTGGGTGGGAGTACACCACTGCAGGGGTTTTGGTTTGAGATAGAACGAGAGAAAGAGAGAGAGAGTGGAAAGAGAAGGATGGAAAGAGAGGACACACAAATAAGAGAGAAACGAGAGATAGTGGCAAGGAAAGAGAGAGAGGGTAAAACAAGTGCAGGTGAGAAGACTGAAAATAGATAGAGGTGGACGAGAAAGAGAGCTATAGTGAGGCTGGACAGAAAGAGGAAGAGTGAGAGTTTTTACAACTAAAAAGAAAGTGGGATGAGACATAAATGAGGGGGTATTAAATGGAAAATAAGAATAAGGTGGAGACGTGTTATGATAAGGAACAGTTATATTCTTCAGCCATAAAATGAAAATTCTGCCATCATTTGCTCACCCTTATGTTGTTCCAAACATATGTGACTTTGTTCTTCTGAAGAATATTTCTGATCAGTCTTTGTCCAACAAAACAACATTGGACCCCAACTGACTTTTAACGTATGGAGAAGCACTGATAAGAAATATTCTTCAAAACATCTTTTATATTCCACAGAAAATAGAAAGTCATACAGATTTGGAATGACCTGAATGTGAGTAAATTAAGATTTTTTAATGACAAATTTACATTTTGTGTGAACGACTTTTTTAACGGTTCTGGGACGTACATTCCTCCTCAGACGCAGACAGAACACTAATATACTGTAATAAAAATATAACATAAGCATCAAACCCAATGGTCATGACTGTCAACACAGTTACCAGATGAAAAGGGAACTGTTTTTCCCCTCAAAAAAATAGATACAGTTTAGTTCTGTTTTAGTATTATTCTGATTTGTTAATGTTCTGTTAATGTCTCTGAGTGCAGTGAAAGCAGTAAGAACTGTTTTCCAAATACCGTCCTTTGTTTCTTCTACAAAAGTACATATAGAATCGTTAACAGAACCATTAAGGAAATCAAATAGTTGAGTGCAATTGAAATCAGAAGCAGAATTGTTATTTTCCTTTATATTTCCCATGTCCAGTCAAGATTGATGTGCTGGCACTGAGCTCTCAAGCTAAATATTAGATCACAAAACATGAAAACCTTGGATGAAAAGTTTAACTTGATGTATAGACTGTATAGCTTTGGTTGGTCACTTGTTCATTTCTCAGGGATTTAAGTATGCTATTATTAACCAGATTGAATAGACATAAACATTTTTTTAAACAACAATCTCAGTTTCTCAAACTAGCAGGAGATAGAAGAAATGTGCACATCCATTGTCCTCCACATTTTCCTTTGTATCTGTAATTAAGAGGTGATCTTTCCGAAGCGCCATAATGCATTCAAATCTTAGCTACCCCATAATTAGTTGCTCAGGATTAAATATTTATGTTACTTTTCTCAATCTCACAGCTTCATATTTAGATTCAGCAGCCCTCCTCCAGCTCCATACAGCAGGGAATTTCCAGCACGTGAAATTTCTCTTTGCAGCTTCTAGCACAATACTCAAGATGCAGGCCTGGCCACAGGAAGCCGGCTTCCATATCTTTCACCTCTTCATCCTCACTTCTCCTGGACTCCATAAGAGAGTCCTGATCTTCCAAGTAGACTGTGGAGGTGAGATTAAGAGGTGAAATGAACAATAAGAGCTGTTCTTCTAACCATATGAGCAAATGCAGTGTTTGGGTGATAAGGCCTTCCGCTAAACCTCCTCCCTCCCTTCTTCTTACTGTCCGCTGCCAGGACAGTCCCAGGGCCCTCAAACGTCAGGCCGCGGCAAGGCGCTCAAGCGCTGTCTGTAATTGCTTCGGTCTAGACACTGTCTGGTATGGGAAACAGACACGCACATTGAGCATAAGAGGGGGGAGGGGGATGAGGAGAGAATGCAATGGGATTAAAACGAGTTACAAACGGTCTGGATCCCTCCAGTGAAATAAAGGATGTCAGAGCTTGATTGCAGTGGGTGGATGATTTACAGTATGAGAGCTGCATTAGATGGAAGTGTTTCATTCAGCGTCAGTCCTCCTGTGGTCTAGGGGTGAGCAAATGAGTTCTGCTGGCTTACTGACCTCAAACCTGCTTTGTTTTCACTCTGATAAAGTTGGTGTCTTACACATCTACAGCTTTATTTTGGATAGCACTTCAGTG